>PKMM01017926.1:287233-354466 GCA_002933915.1 Eutrema heterophyllum
AGAGGGAGTACACAATTACTAGTTTAATATATATATATATATATATATATGTATATATAATATATTTTTTTATTTTAATGCAAATAACATATTTGTTCATGTCCTTGTTAGACCTGTTACCTATATCAACCCTCATATGTGGTATTATTCGAAGAAATGGTATAGTTTAGTTTTACATATATGGAGTACTAAAAACTCTTTTGACGTATTTTACATATTTGTTTTACAATGTAGCGCCATAAAGTATATTTTCGTAAAATTAATTTTAATACGTATATGAATGTTGTAGTTGGAATTACAACGGTCAATATTTATAGATAATAAAAATAGAGGGAGTTTTTGGCTTATTTTTAAGAAAAGAAGAACCGATGGATTATCGAGCAATAAACAGAGAGTTAGTTGCTCGATGAGAACATACAAGATTCGAGAGCGTTTTGGACAATGTTTTTGGAAAGTAAACTGGATTAGTATTCTGATTCTCAGGAGAGATTTACAAGAACAAAACAAGAACAAACAAAAAATAAGTATTTGAGTTTAAAGCTAAATTGTAGTTGAGAGTGGTGTAGAAAGTTGACATCCGGTCTTTGGCTATTTGTCCTTGTACTTGTTTTATACTTCGAGATCGTGTTTAACGTCTCCGTTTACTCCGCCTGATACGCCATGAATGATCTTTAAGTCTGAGGCTCATGCCATTACGTTTAGGCGACTTAACTCACCGGTTTGAACGATTCTTTTGTTCTCAGCGGGGTTGACTAACGATTCTGCATTTAATCTCATTTGATCGTAGATGTTCACTACGATGAGCCTTTCAGCTTGGCCCGTCACTTCGTTTACTCATTTGACTTCGTTTGACTTCTTTGGTTTCACTGTACTTTTTTATCATAGGTTTACTGGATCCAATTTATTGGGCCGGGATTTTAACCCCACTATGAATATAAAAAGGAGACATAATGAATTAAAAGTATGGTAGAGTAAATGTGGATTATGATAGCTTTGGGATTCCCTCTCTTATTTTTCTATTATTTATACAAAAACTTTGATAACTATGAATGATTATATATGATGATGGTACTTGCTTCCGTCTAATGGTCTCTTAAATTAATTCATTGGTTACAGTTTTATTAAAAACAAAATCGGGCACTAGCTAGGGCTCAACCTTGCATAATTACTTCCTTTAGTTTATATTACTTAACTAATTCACTAATCAATAGGTTTGTACTATTAATTAATTATTGTAGATTGAAGGCTACTCCCACCTAGGACGGAATCAAATGGATTGTTATATACATAAATGTAAAATGGCAGAAACACAAAGTGGTCGGTCTAAATTATATAAATATTACGTACTTACCATGTGTCGTGTAAATTATAATTATTACTCTATATAAGAAATTACGCCCCCAATAGTCCAAAACGTACGTTAACAACAAACAAAAAAAAAACAATAATAATAATAGTCCAATACGTACTTCCATTATAATGAAGAAACTAAAATATTTCGGGATGCTCTTTAGGCGGATATGATCTCTTTAGGGAATTTTTCGTCTTTTTAGGGACAAATCTCATACAAAAGCAGGTAAAGACGTAAAGGTCCGGAAAATACGATGGAATGATGTTTTAGATGGTTCTCTGACGCCCAAGTCAAAAAATGTATAAAGAAAGATCACGGAATGGTGAATTGGAGAACGAAAAAGATAATCGGAAAATAGGTGAAGGAAGATGCCTATCGGGTCCTTAAGAAAAGATTGATCCGCGATGGGCTTTGAAAGGTGGGTTCTTTGAGGTAGAAGAGAAGAAAATAAGAGTTTGGGAGAGGGGTCTCCACGGCTTAGGAGTAGCCGTGAAGGTGACAGAGAATGGTCGGAAGTGAGACTGAGAGTCTCGAAAAGAAGGAAAGTTAAGTCTTTAGAAGTAGCAAGTACACAGATCTCACATCAATCTATAGGAAAATATGAAAATAGTGTGAACCCCCTTCTCGTTGGGTCGTTAGGTCGTTGGGTCGGATATCAGATCCGTTGAATGTGTCTTGTACCCATAATGCGTCTTACATCTCACATACTTTCTTTGGCAGTGTGCGCCTACTCGACCAAGCCTTGATGCATCGCTATCTCTCTCAGTGTACGGCCTTGGAAGCAGCGGATTAGGCGCGGTGTGGGCATCTCCCATACCGTTACTCTTTCCTATGCTTAGAGTGTTTTCACTTTCACCTAACAGTTGTAAACATAGAGCATTAATTGAATGGTCAGTAGGTTGCCAGAAGCATGAGTATAAGTTTGAACATATTCTTATTGTCGATTGGAGGGAAAATACAAATATTAAAATAACTATTCCTGCCTAAACGGATAACGTACATGGCCCGAATCCCTTGATACATGGGATCGGGATGTCGAGGCTGTCTGGTCCGGCGTGCTCCTTGCTCCTAATACATGTGTGGATTACCTTTTCCCGACCTCGACCTCTCCAGATTACTGATCTTCGGACGAGGTAAGAAAATAATAACCGCTCACTCATGTGACCACTCAATCCCCGATCTCCATGTACCTGACAGAGTTGCATGCACTATCAGATACAAGGAGTCCGGAGGCAGGTGGCCTTATCCGGATCTCTTGGTTCCGTAGGTTCCAAGGTCTGGTGCAAATTAAAGCCTAGGGTGCTTGGACATACGGCCCAAGCAAAGCCCAGTTTGATCCAAGAGGTTATACCTACAAAAAAATCATGTACGACACGTAATAATACGTAATTCGTCCACAATCTGTCTATGATAATACTATATATACGCACCTAAATTCCGGGATAGATCAAAATAGCTATTGGCTGAACCAAATAATTACACAATTTGTTACTCAAAATTTTGTTATAGTTACGTGTTTGTTTTAATTGGATAGACAAGTAGGACGATATACAGGCAAGAAAATACAATTGAGGATTTGGATTTGAAATAAATTATGTTTCATTTTTGTGAAATAGTTTACTTTAATACAAAAAAAATTGATTGGTCTCTTTGATGTAACATATCTTAGCTTATTGTACAAAACAGGCTGGGCATGTTTCATTAACTAAATGTATCATGAGAGGTGGGTCATCGTCTAAGTTCCTAACATATATCTCATGTGTTTTAGCTTAGTTTGTGTCGCAAGCTTATTTATTTCATTTTTCATTTTGTTTACAAGATATATGAATTTGTCCGCATAATATTACACATAATGGTATTTTTTATATTTGTTAAGTATGAAAACAAACTAAAGTTTTCTTGTTTAAATTTTAGGTACAATTATTGTTATATCAACTAAATTGTTAGGGTAAAATAGATTTCTTTTTAAAAATCCCTATAAAAAATCATCAGATATAACAACTCTTTGCATTTCATGATAAAAAATACTCCCATCCTTAAACATATATTTGTAATTTCTTAACCAAATTATTAATACTAACAGATAAATCCGATGATATTTCATGAAAATTTGTGCGTAGTATTTATCTTATGTAGTAAAAATTGTTGTGGGGAAATTTTTCGTGTGGGTCTAGCAGCTGGAAAATAAATCTCATGCAAATAATGAATGAATAAGTGGAAGTTGTGGACACATTAGCAGAATATTTTTCGAAGATTTTTGTGTGCTCAAGTTAATGTGAGTTTCGTGATGTCTGATTTTAGAGAAAATATTCACTGACGTACTTTGCTATTTTTTAGATATTTTGTAATTTTTTTTTGAGATAACAAATAAAACAAGATAAAAAAGAAGAAGATTGTAAGAACATGTCTACATTTTATTCAATAATCATTACCTTTTTTCTTTCTAACATATCTTTCATGCGTATCAAAAAGAGAAGAGTAATAGCAATCCATGGCCTCATATAACTTGAAAATTAGTTCTCTCTCTCTCGGTACTATTCATCACATACTATTCACTATCAAAAATCAATTTTACCTTTTTGTTTCTAATCTAATAACATATTTCTCCCTCTTTTCTCTCTCTCTTGTGGTTTGATTATCCATTGATTTTTGGCCAAGTTCTCTTTCTCTTGATTTTGGTATTCTTCTCCCGATCGGTGGTTTGAATATCCAAATTGACTACTCATGCTCTCTTCCCAACTCAATTCGAGTTTTTTTCCGCCGATATCCTTCGATAGATTCAAAATCCAGCCATGGCGTTTTCTTCATCTCTAATCCTTTTACAAACCGCTTTTGAGGGTCTCAGACAGAGAACTTGGCCCAATTTCAACTCTTTGCCCAAACCCACCTCCACAATTTCTCCTTCTCCGCCGCCGCAGTCACCGCTAAATCGAAAACGAAATTCTTTTGTTGGAAGCTCTGTCACCGTCGAAGTTCCTTCACCATTGAATCATCATCATCTTGAGTTTTACAATGTGACGCCTCTGCCTATTTTTGATCCGTCGAGATTTTGTGATAAAGATTTTCAGTTTCAGGTGTTTCCCGAGGAAGGAGAAGATGAATTTGTTTCAGTATTATTATCGGTTAACAAAAATATATTTTATTCTTATGATAATATGAGTTGTCTTGATAATCGAATAGATAATTCATAATCAAATATGAGTTATCTTGATAATATGAATTATCAATATGAATTATTTTGATAATCAAATAGATATCTATTATCAAATATGAGTTATCTTGATAGTAAGAGTTATCGATGTGAGTTATCTTGATAATCGAATAAATATCGATGATCAAATATGAGTTTTTGATAATAAGAATTATCAATATGAGTTATTTTGATAATCAAATAGATATCAATAAATATGAGTTATCTTGATAATCAAATAGACATCAATAAATATGAGTTATCTTGATAATCAAATTTGAGTTTAATATAAGTTACCGTGATAATCAAATAGATATGCATGGATATTTCTCGAGCATTAAATGTTGTGTGCCATGTAATCCAATTTGTCGTTTGCAATATATGTAGATGTATTTTTGTTAGAATCTGCACAATACTTTTTGCAAAATTAATATCAATTATTGAACGCTGCTTACCTAATTTTTCTTTTATATATGCCTATATATTTAACTTACCCAAAAGAGAAATATTAAGATCAATTCAAAACTGATTTTATATATTTTACAATATTAACTTTTTAAGTTTGCTACGTCAATTTATTATTAGCTAGTGGCATATTTGGGAATGTGACTGACTAATGTCATTCCAACTTTACCCCATTACCCAGGTTAGAACATACATAGCCCATGCGGTCATGTCCCCATGATTTGCTTCTTTTAAATGTACCCCACAGTTTTTTTTTTTTTTTTTGTTCTTCAATTCCTGTCAACATAGAACGATGTTATAATTCATATTCCATAATTCTTCCCAAGCAATTTATTTAGCTTTTATGAGTTTATCTATTTTTTTTCTTTTCTCCAGTTTCTTCGTTTAGTTGTCACAATATATTGTTTTATTTAGTTAATCAAACAGTTGTCACGTCCAAAAACGAATCAGTTTATTATACGAATACATTGACAAGCATGTGGATTAACCTTCCATGCAGGTTTACTCCCACCACGAGTTATAAGGAGTAATTAGGGTCTCTCAAAACGTGAATTCTCCGATGACTCAACAATTGATCTCATATACAAGACCTACGTACGAAGCCGTAGGGAGTACCATATTTTTTCTCAGTTGTGAAGTAAGTGAGTAAATTCGGGATTTTGCTATTAAAAGGTTAGCTTACCACTTTTTTTTTTTTTTGATTAATCTGAGAATGATTCTCATGTTTTCTAGACCCAAGACTAATCTTCCAGAACGCCAACGCACGGTCCAAGTCCGCAATTTGCAAAGCATAGGGTTGGTGGTCAAGCGCGCTCGAACCGAGGGGACGGGGCACATACCCACGCCAGCGAATTCGCTACTACCATTCGACCAAAGAGGCTTGGTTAGGTTAGCTTACCACCCTTTTATCTTTCACATATGGACTGCCTTCTTTTCATTGGTTCGGATGCAAGGACAACACTCCAACGATTAAATCGCGCATGTTGATTTCTCAAAGCCATTATCTATGGAATATGCACTGAGAGGAATAGGTTGCACGATCTCTTTTTCGCCACAAGATATCGATTGTCTTATTTGTGATGCAATTCTTGCAAAAAGAAAACGCAAATATATCGGTGATCTGATGCAGATTTGATTCACCTTTAAATAGGTCTTATCCCCTGCTCTGTTTAATTTGTATAGGTTCTTCCTTGTTTTTTTATATTATTTTTTTACAAGGAAAAATTCTTTGGTTAAGCTATTTTTGTAACTTGTTACAAACCTTCTCATTATAAGTGAAATTCTGACGTTTAGCACAAAAAATGACTTATAACCATCAGTAACAAATATTTTATCAGTATATATCAAACGCAGAACTTTCTCTAATACGAACTTTCTCTAACACGAACTTTAGTATAATTTATTCACCGACATGAATATAAACATCAGATCGATCATCTATTATGAACTTCACTAACCTTCGGGTTGGATGACATGATATCCAAATTTGGTCCAAAGAAAATCTATATATATTTTCTCGATTCGTATGTGAAAGAGGAACCCTGGAAAAATAATCTTCCGGTATTCCATGTATTCTCGTAGTTGTTTCTATGTGCATATCAGCTACTTTACGAAATCACTTATCTTCAATATTTTGAGTTTGCAGTTTGAGAAAAAGACATCTGAAATCCTATTCGAACAATTTATATGCAGTGATGTAATATTCTCTAGTGATTTATGTAATTTATATAAAAGATATTTCAAAAAATATAATATTATATTTAAATGCTTCAAGTAAAATATTTTTTAAGTTCATATACCACATTATAAATTGCGGGAAGTCTACATAGACAATAAAGATGCTCAACTAGTTTTATGTCAATTTGAAAATATCAAATCAGCTAGAGAGTAGTTAACTGAAATATATTCCTTCCGTTCTCTTTGGATGTTTTAATTTATTTGTTTTATTTTATTTGATTTTTCTAAATTTTTATGTAAAATTTAAATTTATTTAATATTCTATTATCATTTGTATATGCAATATCTTTTATTATTGGTTGAGTTATTTTTTATTAAACACCCGCATATATAACTAAGTGTCAGACGTTTATCCGCTGCCTTGCGAATATCTTAGTACAATTTAGAATGTATTCCTTACATGTAATTAGCCAAAATTAATAAAAAAAATTTGTAAGCGCCAAAATTTTTTGAATGATCGAAAAAGGAATATAATATATTTAGCGAGGAGGAAATTAATCAGTATTGATCCAACGGCTTAGAAATTAAAATTAAGTAAGGATTTATAAATTTATTATAAAAGTTTTTGTTAAAAGGCTTAAAGTGTGAGGTTGTGCAGGTTGTAACCAGCAAGCTTTTACAGATAAATTACACAACTTTCTCCAATTTTTCGGACCCACTTGTCTCTAACCTTATAAATTTTCCCTCTGCTCAAACGCACTAAAAAAAGTAAACACATGAATGTATTACTCACCAGCTCATATAATACTTTGTATTTTGGTGGTACACTTCCAATTAATGTATAATGGTAAATTAATTTACCTCAAATATATAGGTAAGTGTAAGACTAAGCAAAACAAGCCAATGTATATGCATATTAGCTTTCTATAACCAAAACTTTCGAATTCAAGTTAACAAAAAAACTTTCGAACCAAAACTCATATCAATATATACTTAGGAAATCGTTACACTTGTTACTGAAAAATCGTACCCAAATTTGTATTCGATAACTCGAATACGACATTATGTATAACAAAAAGAATCTATAAAACGTGAGATTAAATCCGAGTTAACAAAACATATAGGCTAAAGAGTCAAAAAAATTTCATAGTGATGATTTGTTAATGCAACAGTAATTAGTCATGTAGTGGTAAATTAAGCAGTACATTTTGATGGAGTTTTGGTTGGAACGCAGTTGCGCCATGCATACAGCGATTGGTACAGCTGGTGGTTTGGTTTGTATTGATACAAAGTGTTGCGTTTAAAGAGACCACATGGCGTTTGCGGTATCGTTTGCACATAAATGTGGCTATTGACATAGACATCTTACCATCTAACATTTTTGCCAGAGGCTCCGGTGGCATCTTTTGTCCAAATCTTACACCTTTAATTTCTCTTCTTTTTCTGTTTTTTTTTTTTTCTCTTCTTTCTTCTTTTAATTTTCAGCATCAACATATCTGTATGCAATTCATTTATACAAGTAACTATACTGTGAGTTGTAATGCGTTTGTTTTTTTAAGTCTCAAGAACATATGTATTGAAATTGATTAACAATAAAGTATATATGATCTCCGTTTATATTTGTATGATGCTTGAGCTAAAAATATGGACAAATACAACTTTTTTTCTGTATACTCTTAGAATAATTTAGAAAGAATTTAGGGCATGCATAAAATCAAATAAAATAAATTATGTTTTTTCCTATGTTTATTTCATTCTTATTTTCACCATCTCCAAAGAAACTGCATCCAATTCTAGTTCGCCGAGAGAAAGATCCTCAAACTTACACGTGAAGACTAATCTTTGAAAACTTAAGTTTGAGAAAATTTTCTCGCGACAAACTAGAGTCGGATTTTTGAAAGTTCTCAAAATCAAATAAATTACGTTTCCAAATTGAAAATTGTCTAAAAAAACATCAAATTTTCAAATTTTGACCATTAAAAGCATGAATTATTACGTGGATAGTTTAAATCATAATATTTGGTTGATTTCAAACTTAAATCCTGAACTTTCGTTGACTCGACTAAAAAATACATGACGTTAAATCCGTAAACGGAGTTAGAAAACCGTTTAAAACCACAGTTAATTGATACAGCGTCGTTTTGCTCATTCTTCTTAAAACGGGAAAATTGTCTTAAAAGGCATCAACTTTCAAATTTTGGCCATTAAAAGCACGGACTATTACGTGGATAGTTTAAATCATCATATTTCGTTGACTTCAAATTTAAATCCTGAACTTTCGTTGACTCGGCCAAAAAAGAGATGACGTTAAATCCGTAAACGGAGTTAGAAAACCGTTTAAACTCACAGTTAATTGATTTGATACGACATCGTTTTGCTCTTTAAAAAACATCAACTTTCAAATTTTGGCCAGACACAAAAGTTGTTTTGTGATTTCTACCAATCTCATAACAAAACAAAACAAAACAAAATCATGATATTCGATGGTTTCACAGATGAAAACAATATGTAAAGTATGTATGTGTGTGTATATATAAATGAGCTAGTTTTCCGATTTTCTGGTAGGGGGCAGATGGAATCTTTTCCATTATAAGAAGTCATGGGTGGGTGACGTCATAAATCTTCTTTTAATTTATAAATAAAAGGGATTTTTGGAGGGGGAAAAGGTGTGGATAGCAAAGGGACTTGTGTCGCATCATATCAATGGCTGCTTTTTTATCGACCTATTCATTACAGTACTTATCAAGGTTGGATGATTATTTATCGTCTTAATCATAATTATCATATTAATATTATACAGCATCGATATTGATTTTATAATTTCACCATCGTGGGTGGATTCAATCAAACGAGGATCGAATTTGCAAAGTTTTACTTTTAGGTAGTCCTATAAAATAAAAATATAATCTCGGTGATGAAGAAAAATTGTCTATGGACTATTAAACTCCTCCTCTTCTTCTTCTTCTTCTTCTTCTTCTTTTTATTTGTTGTCGGCACAAATTAAACTTCTTTATATCGCCACAACAATCTGTTTATTCATATAGTCAATACAAAAATTATTGTAGATTGATTTTACAAAGTATTTTATGATTAAAGTAATAAACTTACTTTCATTATATTCGAACAGATTCTATTCCCCATGACGACGAATTCAAAAAAAAAAAAAATTACATAGTGAGAAAAGGATTTGATACGTTACACGTGGAGACGAATAACCTTATCTTAATAAAACCGAGAGAATTTAACGATATCCAATTACATCGCGCCACGTAAGCCCATGAGAAACCCAAACTTCCGAGCACGTGATTCTTGACCGATGGCGTATCAACCATTTTTAATCCGACGCGGACTCAACAAAAGAAAAATTGTTGACTTTTAAACTGAAGAAAAAAGTATCCGGTTTGGTAAACCGGAAACCTTTAACGGGGTCTTCTATATACCAAAAACCAGAAATTTCCATTGAAAAACAAAAAATGTAAAGAGAAGTTAAACATAAATGAGTGAGTCTACTACATTTGCCCTGTATGGTTCGATTCTCCAATGGCTTGAAGAAAAACTGCAAAATTTATCAGTCGTAATCTAAGGAACATTCAGCACCATCTTCTACATGAAGCCCATCGATTACTGATGATGGATCGGCTTGTAAGTACTTAAGTTCACTCCTGTCATGTTGAACCCTTCCTGTGATCTCTAGACACAATCCGTTCCGGTTTTTCTTGTTGTCTCTCTTGGATGAGCTGCTGCTGCTGCTGTTTGGCTTCTTCTCGGTTGGTCCCGGATCTAAGAAGATTGGAATGAGTTTTGCTGTTGGGTTCGGTTTTATTCTGCTTACGTTTTTACTCTCGGGTGGTCCTAAAATCCTGTTCCCTGATTCTAGCTCTGAGATATCATCTTCGTTTAACAGTACCTGTGTCTCAAAATCATGAATCATCATTCATCATCACTACTTCGAATGAATCGTTTCTATAAGCAGAAATGATATATGGATCTAGCAGTTTAAGCATTCACAAAAGCTGGATAAAAATCATAGAAATGGATGGTAGCATAACAATGCAGACTTGCAGAGAGACCTGATAAAGGAAAATGACTCGAAACTTCAAAGAACATTTAGATGCTAGGCTTTCTATGACTTAACTTCCTAGTTTCAAACTAGCAGAAAACAGGGGACTTTTGGGAGTTACCTTACGGCCGACTAAATCAAATGTCATAACCACTTTGCTCTTTTTGGCCCGTTCAGCTTCTTCAATCTCCTCTCGCTTCTTCCTCAAAAGCTCTTTTTCCTGAGAACAAAACCAAAAAATACGAGGTCAATGGGCAGGGGAAAACAAACGAGTGTCCTTTACCAATAGAGACTATATATACCTCTCCAGAAAGCCAAGTACTACCCTCACTTTCATAGTAATCACTCTGGTCATCAATAACCGTTGTGCGTGCGGCCGAGTTTCTATCATACTCTACAAGCCTTTTCGCATAAGCTTCAGCTGCCACATCAGCATCAGATACTGGAGTAAACCCTTCTTCTAGCCCAGCATATGTACTTCCTTCTTTTAGCACAAGTGCTCCACAGAAACTGCAAGGCCCTTCTCCTTCTTGTTCACACACTATTTTCCCACAAGACAAGCAGTTGCTCACTAATTTGTGTCTACGAGCTTGGCATGCACACGGTTTTCCTTGCTGAAAGACTATCGATCCTTTAGCTGCCTCTGCTAGAGAAATGACTTTTCCACCCTTTTTCTTCTTGGGATTGACTTGATGGGCGGGAGCTGTTACTTTCGCAGTTCCAGCTTGCTGATTAGAAGATGTTCCCTCTTTTGGTGTATTAAACGATTTCTTGATCCCAATAGCCGCACCATTATCCACTTTTGGCTTAACATACACCTGCAGTTCTGGACCTGAAAATTTTGCTACATGGCTGGATGGATCTTTGTATCCTCTTCGCTGAAGATATTCTGCAATGATGCTTTTGCCTTCTTTCCCGATAATATTCTGGATAGATGAATCAATAAAATCAATCAGTCCTACTTACTCTGGGACTAGATAACTTATTTTCTCAGTCAGACTTTGGCGATGCACAACTCTCCGCAAGCCTCAAGTAATACATTCCTATTTTAATACTAAATGTTTGCGCTAAGAAAAGCTAGGTAATATTCTATTCAATAATCGCTGCATGGTAAGATTATTTCAAGAACAAGTGCAATCATATGAACACTAGCTAGCTTGACCTAGTAGCTGCAAGAATGGTGTTCAAGACATGTGAAGCTAGTACGATATCAAAAGTTTAAACAATGTTATTCATCAGAAGTAAAAGTTTCTGGTGACAAGCTCATCTAATCTTTAGTGATGCACCTTGAAGGTTCAGTAACAAGAATAGTCTCGTTAACTTAGTGACATTGACTCTTGAAGAGATCTTCAAGCGATTCTCTTCCATACACATTTACAGTTCGAGTTAACAGATGAATGGTCATTTTGATGACGATCTGTAACTGTATCATATATGTACGAACAATTCATAAACTGTTCTTCTCTGATTCGTACTAAAACCCTATCCCGAAAACTCCGTTCTTCAATGATTCAGAGAGCATAATTCTAAAAACCCACTATTCAATTGAAATAAAGTTATACCACTACCCCGATCCATTGCCCAAAATCAATAGATGAGAAAACCAAATTAGCGAATCCGAAGAACACAAGCATCAAACGAGAATTGGTGATTCAAAGTTTCAGCAGAAGATGAGGAGGAGAAGAGAGGGAAGGATTACGTCGAGATACTCCTTCGCATCGACAGGTTGAGCAAGATCGCAATAGGAGACTAGACCGGAGATGACATCACGATCGAAATTCAAACCGGACTCTGGTTTCCGACAGAGATCAACCAGCGCTTCCTCTAGCCATTGCCCCACCGCCGTTCCCATCTTCTTCGCCAAATCTCCGTCGTTTTTGGTCAGAGAAGGATCGCTCCTTTAATCAAAATATGAGGATTAAAAAAACAAGCCCATTTTAGGCCCATTTTATCTAGTTTGGTCTTCATTAGCTCGGCCCAAATTACTTACCCAAAAACTGTATATTAAGCCCGGTTCTCTTCTTACAGTTTTACGGTTGGAGGAGATGCGGACCGGGATCCTCTTTCTATAATTTGGGACTCCTAATCGGTTGAGCTAATGTCACTCGACATAAACTTTAATCTTTTTTTTTTTTTAAGAATGAAGACATAAACTTTAATCATTCCCGACGTAAGGTAAAACCTACCTCATAATGATAATAGTGTGATTTAAACATTCGTGTTCTACGTAAGGGTTAGTTTTCAGTTAGTTTCTTTTATCTAACTATGTTATTGTTTTTTTTCTTCTCATTTTTATATGTTTAATCTGCATTTGAGTTCACTATTTACCTATTTTTGGAATTTTTGTAATAAGAATCAGAGAATTCACGTATAGAGCTTACGATGATTACGATTTCCTCTACAAGGTGGTATCAACACCGGCTCAACATAATTATGGGCCCTAGGGGAAATTTTTTTTTTGATCCTTTAAATTTATTTTTTAAAAGTTTTTTTACTAATTTTTGTTTTTTTAAAACTTTTTGTGTAATGCTTTTGTAAAGTTTGTTATTAAAAAAATAATTATAAAATATTTTATGGGCCTTTTTCAATCTAATTTTTTTAAATAAAAAAATATATAAAAAAATTGGGGTCCTTAATTATTATGACACTGGGTCGGAGCCCCGGGCCGTCGCATCCCTCGCCCTCCCTACTCAGCCGGCCCTAGGTGGTATTAATTGAAGATTCTAGTGTCGGTAAACAAAAAACGGATGAAGAAGAACTCGGGTGGGTGGGGTCGGTTTTTTCGGGCCGGGTTTAGTTGGAATTGGGTTTTAGTTCGATTTAAGATCAAATTTGGTCTATATTGGTTTTATTTCAAAATTAGTTGAAAAAAGTATTCCAAATTCGTATTTATTGGTTCATTAACCAGTGGATATATATAAAGTGCATGTATATGCTCTTTAAAGTGTTTGTATATGCTCTTTAACAACAACAAAAATGCATGTATATGCACTACAAACACATGTGTGTAGTCGTGATGTAGGAACAAAGGGCACTCGTTCATACAAAGCGGAAGATGAAGACACTCCAGTACAATTATTGATCGCACAAATTTTTTCCAATCAATGTGTTATAATGGTCATTTCACATGCCCCGATTGCCGGGATGAGTTGAGGCCGGTATGTGTAACATGGGATTCTCCGCAGATTCTCAGAGTTCCATGTCCAAAAGCAGAATTTGGTTGCTCCGAGGAACTTTTGCACAACGAAAGATCAACACATGCAGAGCAGTGCGCATTCGCCCCCTGTCCATGTCCTTTTAGAAGCTGCGATTTCACTGGCACGTACAAAGATCTATATGACCACATCGTCAGTCAACACCTTGCAAATGTTTGAATGTGGGAAGGACAAGGCTATTTCCTTCGATAGTGATGAGAGGTTAGTTCTCAAAGAAAATTATGCTGGAGAAGAAGGAAAACTTGTCGTTGTGGAGCGTTTCGGTCCGGGGATGGCATCGATAGGATCTCTGTTGTATGTATTGCACCCAAAGTCCCAAAAGAGAGAAACTTATGCTACAAATTGAAGTTGAAAGCATGTGGTGTTTATCTTGGTATTGCGAGAAACATGAAAAGAGTTCTTGGATCGGTTGATGAGGGGGATGGCCGCAGTATGCATGTTCCTCGATACATGTGCCCTGCCAACAACTTAATAATCCAGATTACATGGGAGGATTACAGAGCTGGGACCCTCCTTTGCCCGTCGCGTATAGTTGGAACGTTGATGACTTCCTCCACAGCTTCGGTTAAGCTAGTATCGATGGCCTCATCAAGTCGTGTGTATATATAGTGTCTGATTTCTTAACTGCATCTTAATATATAAAAGCTGATGAGCACTCTCCATCCTTCTGCCACGTCATCACCTACAAGAATGCCACGTGTCCCTTAGAGAAATTAAAAACAACAAATATTGCTCGAAACTCTTCATCTTCTCCGGACTTGGTGAGTCGTTACATTAGGTTAAATGAAGCGGTCTCTCTTTCCAGACCTCATCATCTTCCTTTTGTTTTTATTCCAATGATTATTCCTGGAAGGACAATAATCCTACTTATACAAAAAAACTCACCAATGAAGGTATTAAAAGCCCCCTCATATCTATTTCCGTTGTTGGGTCCAAAGAAGAGAGACGCTACTTTATTTACATGGAAACTCCACTAATTTGAGAAACATGTATCAGCTCTTCATCAAATTGATCATCAATCTTAGGATTAATTTCATGGTGTATGTAAATTATAAAAGTTTCTCTGTTTTCCCCCTTCGGCTCTCATATAGATATGACGGTTTGCTCTTCTTTCTCTAATTGTCTTATGTTCGGCCATGTTTGTATATGGATATGATAAAATTCTTAGCTTTTCTCATGGTCATTACGTTTTTTTTTTCATGTTCCCATGTTGATTTGATGTTGTAAGGAAAGCTTAAAGCTTGAGAAAGTGAAATAGATAACTGAATATTTCTTTATGTCATTCACGCTTAATGTTCTTTGTTACAAGGATTCTAATTTATACAAGATTGCAAAACGATGTAAGAATTGGACAGGTGTCGTCTATCGAGCTCCTCTATTAAGACATCAAATCTGTTCACGGTTGGGACTACAAATGCTTTTTTCGTACCATGCTTTTCAGTGCCTTGGGTGCTCCCCCTCTCTCTGTTTTTGTCTTCTTCCTCTGCTACTGACCGTTGCAGCGTTTCTTTAAGCGTGACTTCTATTGGGCTTAAATTCTCTTTGTCTTGGCCCAATATCTTAACATAGTTTTGCTTCGGTTTGAGCCTCCACATTTTCTAGCATGTTTCCAAGTTTGTCTCTGGTTTCGACATTTGAGAAGAATTTGCAGAGCTGTGTCTAATAGCCCCCCTCAAACTCGGTGTGGGTGGGACAACGACACCGAGTTTGGACCGTAAAGATGTGAAGGCTGCAATCGGTAGAGACTTTGTAAAAATGTCTGCAAGTTGTTGAATAGCTCGTCTGTGATGAACCACCACGGAGCCGAGCGCTACGCTCTCACGAATATAGTGATGATCGAGCTCAAAGTGCTTAGTTCTGGAATGGAATGTTGGGTTGGCGGTGAGTTGAACTGCTGACAAATTGTCACAGTATAGCTCAGGAGTGGTGTGGAGAGGAATACCAAGTTCCTTGAGAATAGAACACAACCATGTGATTTCCGAAGCTGTGTAAGACATTGTGCGATATTCTGCTTCTGTAGAGCTCTTCGACACTGTTGGTTTTTTCTTAGAGCTCCACGAGATAATGTTACTGCCGAGGAAGGTGCAAAAACCACCCGTAGAGCGACGTGTTTCTTGGCAGCCAGCCCAATCACAGTCACTATACGATCGGAGAGTGAAATCAGTGTTGTTGTTGAAGTTTATTCTCATAGTCACTATTCCTTTTATTTATCACATGATACGCTTGAGAAGATGAAAATCTGCTTAGGTTGGAGCATGCATTTTCTAGCACACATAATTTACTGCGAATTGTAAGTCAGGCCGAGTTAATGTAAGATATGGTAACTTACCAGCCATGCTCCTGAAGTAAGTTGGATTTGGGAAAAGATCATGCTGCCTTGGGACTCGATCAAGCTGAAGCGGGAGAGGTGTGGGCATGGGTGAGCAGTCACTCATACCGGCAACAACAAGGAGATATTCCGCATACTTTTGTTGAGAGAGGAAGAGGCTCTTGTCATGAAACTGAGCTTGGATTCCCAAGAAATATTTCATTTTCCCGAGGTCTTTTATACGAAATTGCTTGTGGATGTCCTCTAGAAATCTCGACATAGCTAAAGATTTGTTTCCCGTGATGACCATGTCGTCAACATACAGCAGTAACATGATAACGTCTTTGTTCTTGGTATAAACGAACAGAGATGGATCCTTAAGGCTACAAGCAAAGCTAAACTCCAATAGATAGTTACTAAACTTATCAAACCAAGCGCGAGGTGATTGTTTTAGACCGTATAGAGATTTTTGAAGATGGCACACATAGTCTGGGTGTGCCTTGTCAACAAAACCTGCAGGCTGAGTCATGTAGACGGTCTCCGTCAAGTCCCCATGTAAGAAGGTATTGGTGACGTCCATTTGCTTTATGTCCCAATTCATCACCGTAGCGACATGTATAACTATTCTTACTGTTGGTGTTCTTACGACTAGAATGTATGTTTCAAGGTAGTCGATTTCTTCCTCTTGGTTAAATCCCTTGGCAACAAGTCTTGCTTTTAATTTGTCGAGAGATCCATCCGCGTTGAGCTTTGTTCTAAACACCCACTTGATGCCCAATACATGCATTCCCGGTGTGCGAGGAACCAAAGACCATGTTCTGATCACTTTACAATTTCCCATCTTATCATGCATTGCAGTGTTCCATCCTTCGTGTTTCAGAGCTTCAGTGACAGTTCTTGGTTCATGATGTTTCAAAGTAAAAAAGGCATACTTCGGATTTGGTTTCTTGATTCATGCTTTGGACCTTGTGACCATTGTATGTTGATTTGTTGTTGCCGTGGAGATAGGCTGAGAGCGTAACATATATGTCCTGCTGGTGGAGAGAGGAGCATTGCCGCCTATAGGAACATGGTCGAAGCCTGCCGTACGCCCAATACACTCCCTTTCCACATCAGTAGATGTGTTAGTAGCGGAGGCCATTTGAGATGAAGAGGCGCTGCTTGATGTTGTTTCTATGTGAGGTTCAGAAGCTATTAAGGGAGGGAAGTCATCAGCTGTGAACAAAGGAGACTGTTGGTCGTGATTTGCAGCAGTATCTGAATTGGAAGCAGTGCTCAAGAACTCCGATGAACTCACGGGAAGGACTCCTGCAGAAGGTAAAGAGTAATTTTGCATTATTAGAGCGTTGCTTGTTCTAGTAGGTGCTGCAGGCGGATTATTTTGTGATGTATGAGGGAACTATGGAGAGAAACTCGTTTGCCAAGCACTAAGCAACGGTGTAGAGCAATGATCTTGAGCACGAAAGTATGTATATGAGAAAGGGAAGGAGCTTTCATCAAATAACACATGGCGACTGATGTATACTCTGCCCGTAGGAGGAAAAAACATCTATAGCCTTTGTACCGTTCGTTATAGCCGAGGAAGACGCACTTTAATGATCTAGGATCAAACTTATTGGCAGCATAATCACACATAGTAGGATAACATGCACAGCCGAAGGTTCGCAAGGCTGAATACTCTGGAGCTTTGCCAAACAGCTTCTCAAATGGGGATTTGTTGTCTTTTAAGGCTGTTGTTGGCAAGATGTTGCTGAGAAAATTTACGGTGAAAAATGATTCAATCCATAATTTGTGAGGAGTCTTGCTTTGGAAGAGCATAGATAATCCAAGTTCCGTAAGATGTCTATGCTTTCGTTCTGCAAGCCCGTTTTGTTGTGGTGTATAAGGGCATTAAATGAGCTGCTGAATTCCATTGTTCCGCAGGTGAAGCAGGAACTGATGACTTGTGAATTTACCACCGCCATCGCACTGAAATGATTTGATTTTATGATTGAGCAGATTTTCCACTGACTATTGGAACGTTTTAAAAACAGTAAAGAAGTCTGATTTTAACTTCAGAGGATAGAACCAGCAAAACCTCGAGTAGTTGTCAATGAACACTACATAATATCGAAAACCTTGGACATAAACCATAGGAGAAGGACCACATAGATCACAATGTACTCTCTCAAGAGGTCTAGAAGCTACAAAAGTAGAAGCTACAAAAGGTAATCTAGAGCTTTTGCCAAGGAGACATGCTTCACACACCCGCTTGGTAGCTTTATTGATGCTGATAGCTTTTGTTGTGGCCAGTAACTGGAGGATTTGAGGATGTGGATGACCAAGTCTCATGTGCCAAACTTCATCGCTTGTAGCGTGTTGTCGAGTAGAGTAAAACGCCTGAAAGTTTGGTTCCTCCAGTAGATAAAGACCATCACGGTTGCTTCCCATTACCAGCAACTTCTTTGTTGTCTTGTCAGTGATTCGCACAGCCTCAGAATCAAATTCAAAAGAGCAGGGGTAATCATGAGTAAGCTTTGAAACTGACATCAAAGATTTAGCAATAGTTGGGCAAACCAAAACATCCTTAAGGGGCAAACAAGTATCTAAAGTTGTGGCAAGAGAAGAAGATCCGGTATGGGTTATCGGAAGAAATCTTGAGTCCCCAATCATGACTGAATCATTACCACTATAAGGCTGTGACTGTTGCAAGTGTTGTGGAGAGCTGGTAACGTGAGCCGTTACTCCTGTGTCTGGATACCAGTCATAAGTATTCTGGTCAGAGACATCAGTGATGCGCATTGCGGCCAAAGCCGTTGCAGCTTCTTCATATTGATAGCTATTATTGAACCGATGCCAACACTTGAGAGTTGGATGTCCCATTCTACCACAAATTTGACACTGTATGCTGTTGTTGTTGTTGGTGCCGTAGGTGTTAGAGGGTGAGGAAGAGAATTGTTGATGAAAGCCCCGACCTCTTGTAGAGAAGGAAGAGTTTCTTCCTTTGTTTCCTGATAACACCGGTTTTTGACCATTTTTATGGATCACTTTCATATCTTTTTTGCAGGTGTTTTAACTCCGTTTTTAATGGTTTTCAAATGATTTCCATGTTTTAGTGTTTTGAAAGACATTTCAGGTAACTCGGGATAAAAGAGTACATTTCGGAACAAAAGTACGTTTTTGGATAAACTCGGACTGTCACAAGTCTTGCCATCAAAGAAGACATTATCACCGTCTGATCACCAAATTTGGATACAACTAGCTTTCAAATGCAATTGGATAGGAGACGATCCAACGGTTGGATCCTTAAATATAGTCGAAGCACTGAATGCAGTTGAAGCTTCCTTGAAGAGGAGCCCACCGCGGGAGGAGAGCTTCCACCAGCGGCCAAGCTCCATCTCGCCGCCTCTAGAGGAGCTCGACCCGCGGTCAAGCATCAGTTCGCCGTGGCCAGGATGGCTCGACCCGCGGCCACACCTAGTTCGTCCAAAGCGACGTTTTTCTTCACCCGAGGCCAAAACCATCTTTTCTCACCAAACCCTAAGCGCCCTAAACAAGAGTTGAAGACCTATAAATACCAGTTTACAAACTCATTTTCGAGAGAGAGAGTTTAGAAATCATTTTTGTGACTCATTAGGTTTTGCAAGTCTTTTGTTCTTACTTTTTGGATTGGTGGAGAAGTTCTCTCCGGACATCGTTCTTAAATTCGAGAGGCTCCTACACCAATCTCATGCAATTTAATTCAATTTACTTTATGCTTTACTTTCTGTTCTAGTTGTAGTTTAGTTTTCGTTCTTACCTTTGCACTTTACTCTTTGTTTGATAACTTTTAGAGATTTGTGAAGAGATTCTCACCGGACTTAGTTCTTAAAATCGTGAGGTATCTTCATCAATCTCCAAAAATTTATTTAATTATGATTTTCATCTCATCTATGTGTGAGTAGTTTTATTGTTGGGATTAAAGGGAGTATCAAAGGGGAATTCTATGTTCGATAAAGATTTCACTTGGTAAAATCCTAACCGATTTCTAGAGCTCTTTCTTATGGATCGTTGTTAATACATGAATCTAGCGTCATGAACTAGAGGCTGATTCTAGGTGTTTAGAACCACGAGAGTGCTGAATCTAAACATCCAAAAATTCATCCATAAGAGCGTACGCGTCGTAAGATTTCGAAAGTATACTTACGGAGTGCCGTGAACATATGAACCAGTAGGCTCATCACGATCTTCTGCACGGCCAGAGACGAAAGCTACTGGTCGAGTGTATAGATCGTTGGTGCGTATGTTGTACGAAAGTATACTACGCCATTATTTCTGTTCAGTTCGTGGAGTTGAAATCTAGAAACACCGGTTACTAAAATAGCTAGGGGCCGTGTGATTGAATCGAGTTTACCCCGAGATATCCCTCTTGACCCAGCAACGTTTTAGCATAGTTATAACACGTTTTCTTAGTATTAGTTTAGTAATTAGATTCTCTTAGTTTAGGATAGCCATCGATTTTCTTAGTTTACGATTAGTAGAAATTTTCCTTTTTTGTTTTTTACAATTCTTGTGACAAAACCCCTATAAAAACTTATATTCGTTCTAGGTTTATTTACTACACTTTGTCTCATTTCTCATAGAACAGCTTCTCTCCATGTGGATTGATACCTAAAGTACTACAATCGCACATGTGCCCTTGCAGAACTTCTTAGGTTTATAAATTTAAAACCTTAGATTCTCGGAGAAGAATCCGAACGCATCAAGAGTTTTGGCGCCGTTGCCGGGGAGAAATCGCTACCGTTTCTATCACACCTTAGAGGTTAGTAAATTGACTCTAGAACAAACTTTTTCTTTTTGACTTTTGGTTTTGTTTTTCTTTGTTTCAGGCTTTGAAATATGAACTCGCCTCTGGAGCGAGATTGCTACTACGAGCGGGGTTACTACGACCCATCTTGTGCTCATTACTGTCACGACTCACACTCCAACTGTGACTCGTCCTACATAGATCGGAAACCGGCACCGACCATCTACTCTCAAGGACACCACGAGCCTCCTCACTACTGAGACGAGCTTTTTGCGTCTCCCGTTGTCAACTCTAGACAACACTCATACCATCTTCCTCATCAAATCTTGAACCAGCGTGATGAGAGCTTGGAATTCAGTGCTCGATTGAAACAACTCGAAGACATCATCAACAATACCATCGAATCCCAAGCCAAGTTTGGAGCCGCTTTAAATGAGAAGATTGATTCTATCTCCGTCAAATTCAACAAGAAGTTCGATGACCGTACTGCCCACATCAAAGTCCTTGAAGAACAGACACCTAAAGATGCTACAACACTCAACAAGAGGATGGAACTTGTTGAAGAAGAACAAGGAGGACAAAAGTTTGATATCCGAAAAGCTAATGATGGAGTACGTACTTTGAATTACAAGCTTGATGATTTGGATAGTTCCGTCAATGACAACATCAACACCACTTATGACTACGCCCTTGAGCCGTGGGAAGGCGTAGGAGAAGTTAAAGACAAGATGGAAGAGCTCGACCTTACGCTAGATCGACTCATTTATGCTGTTGACGAGGTGGAAGAGAGAGTGGAGAAACTTTCTAAAAATCATGATGAACACGATTCAACACTTGATGATCATGTTCCTGACCTGGAAGAGAAACCAAATGACTCCCAGGAACCTAGAAAACACCAAAGGAGATGAAGAAGACGACAAACCGGTCAAGTCCCCACGGACTCCTCTCACCGTTGTCGCGAGCCTTCCAGCCGCGGACAGACCCTATTTCGTCGTGCCTGGGTCCTTCCGACCCGCGGCCAACCTTCACTCCACCGCGCCTCCGCCTCCTCCACACGCGGCCAGCCTCTGCTCGTCTTCCCTTGAACCGTTTGAGTCCCAATCATCATCCTTCGAGCAAGCAGCCTTCTTCATTGATTCTCAAGCCTCTAAAGATCCTACAATCAAACTAGGATCAGACCCTATTGGCCCTTGCAACATGGTTCTATCTACCCAACCACCCGAGGAAGTCAAAGGACAATACTCCGAAGAAGAAGACTCGAGGTTATTCTTTCGTGTATCTGATTTTAGTTCGTTGAGTGACTATGACCTTGCACCAACACCACCACCAAGTCATATACCGGAATAGCCAAGGACATAATACATTACCCGAGAAAGATTGATCGAGTTCAACCAATTTGTGAAATCAATCCCGATGTGCGTCTCCTTCGAAGAAGTTTGGGAAAAAGGATCTATATACGCTTTATTCCGCTACAGCAACGAAAGCAAGGAAGACATTCACACCTATTTCATGAGAGCGAGACGTTCAACAACACCTTATGCCACCTCTTATGCTATCCGAATCTACCATCCCGAGAAGTACCGAGAGTACTCAAACAAGATAAGCCGAGAGAAGTTAGAGGAATTCAACAACGTGGTTCGTAATCTACCTCGAGGTACTACTTTTGCTAGAGCTTGCATGGACCACATGATTGGTCACTTCTTTTGTGAAAGCAAAGAATCCGTCAAGGAGATAGAAGATCTTTTCACGAATGCTATGAACAGAAAACTCGTTAGGAGTCTCCATAAGATCAAAGAGCAATGTCAGTTTCTAATCACTTGCAACATACGCGGAGTTGAGTTTAAAAACGTTCTTTGTGATTCCGGAGCTTGCCTAAGTATCATGTGAAAGTCAACCGCCAAGCGTATCGGTCTCAAGCACGTGCATCGTACCTGAACAAAGCTCAACATGGCCGATGAGACTTGTGTCACACCAAAGGGGATCGCCTATGATATGCCAATAAGGATTGGAGATTGCATAGCACCCGCCGATTTCTACATTTTCAAGACGACAAAAGTTGATTCGACACCGATGATCTTAGGATGGCCGTTCTTGTCAATCGTTGGAGCCATCATGGATTGGCCAAATTGACGTGTGTCCTTTGCTAATGTCAACAAGGATGAGTTCTACACCGCTGTTCCACTCAAGCCCAAGAAGGAAGGCTATTTCAATTCAAAAGACCCCGATCCCGACTCACTATGGAGTGATGATTCACATGACAAGGAAACCAAAAGGAGATCAAAGAAGACTTGTCGTAAGACACTGTTCTTCTACGACTAAGCTCACCTCGCTACCAACGTCGAGCTAAACGACTTTAAACAAAAGCGTTCAATGAGAGGCGACCCATTTTTAGGTACGTTTTTCTTTTTAATTTTTCTTTCTTTTTCTACTAATGTTTTCTTTTTCTTAGTTTCATCTATCTAAAAAACCAAAAAACCCAAAAAAATATAAAAAATGGAAAAGACAAAAAGATGGAGACACGGTTCGAAGCTGCTCGGTCCAGCCCGAACCGGGAGGAAGTACTTGACCGCAAAAGAAGCCGACCGCGAGTGCATCTAACCGACCCGCGGCGAGCTAGCCCTTGGCCGCGGTCGCGATCAACCGACTCGCGGCCAGCTTGCCAATGGCCGCGGCCAGCCCCCTGACGATCTCGATCAACTTTCTTTAATCCCCAATCAATCCCCACACCCATTCCCATCACCACAACAACATTTTCCATCCCCCATCCACCACCATTCCATTCCCAAATCCATTCCAACGACCCCATCCAGGTAAGTTTTCTTTTTCCTTGAACTTTTTCAATTATTACATCCATCTATTTCTTCGTCCTTACTCGGTTTATCTCACACTGAGGACAATGTGATTTAAGTATGGGGGAGGATTTCATCCTTTACTAAACACCATTTCTTTCATGAGTTTTTGCATTTTGCATTTTTCAACGTTTTTCTTAACAAATTTCAAGTTTTTCGAAAAGCATAGGAATACGTTTTGAGGGAATGATGAAAGAAATCCATGACGATAACCGACCAGTGTGCTTCTACGCTATCTCCTAGTAATATGCTCTTTCGTAATTTGGTTATAGACTAGGCGGTAGCTAGAGTTTCTGTTAATGCGAACTCCCTAGAGGAATTTAGACCGTAGAGATTCTTTAGGATGGAATATACTAGCTCTATTTTATTTGGACTTAATCTTGACTTAATTTTCTCATCAAAGGTTTAGGAAAAGATAACAAATCATACATTCATGACGTACTTTTACCTTTTACCACTTTTTGTCGTACATGAATGGCCAGCTCATCTTTAGTTGGTAACCCACCTGAAACTTAACTATTGTTCAAACCTCATGCAACTCTCTTTGTGTCTTATGTGCAGATATGTGCAAAAACGCCGGAGAGGGAGGAACGACACAGTTTTCAGTCACTAAAGACGAAGACATTACGCAATCGGTGGAGGTGAATCCGACAAAGATAAAAGCTTGGTTATGCGTTGGAAAAAAACTCAAAATCATGGTAAGTTTTTGTGCCCCTAAGACTCTATCTCAATAAAGGCGTTTCCTCATCTAAAAAAAAAAAATCGAAAGGAAAAGGAAATAAAGCCTAAAAAGAGTCTAGGTTGGTCGAAGTACTTATGAGGCCTCCATGGTTCGTTTGTGAGAAGTCTGTCATTCCGAGCCCACATAAAATTATAAGTATGGGGGAATGACAGAAAACTTCTGTTTTTGGAAGAATGAGGAAGTACAACATTTTTACGCAAGAAGAAGTGACTGGAAGCTGTGGTTATCAATAGGTCCTTCCTCTCTTGCTGTTTTGCATAATATCTTGCACCCTCCGGTAAAATTACAGTAACACGAAACACTATTAACCTCACCTCTAAATGCCTTTAATACTTAGCATCGATTGTCTTGGTTTAATCCTTTTGATAAGAAACCCACGCCTATACTTAATGAATGTAGAGAGCTAGTTGACCTGATTTTTGGATTTTGAAAGTTTATATTTCATATGACGGATACCGTGGACTAGTGTTACGGGAACTTCTAGTGAGAATTTTTTAGGCTAGATTGCAATTGATGTAGTTCGATGGTTATGGTTTAAAAGGACGGTCTCTGAGATTTCTAGTTCCTGGTTATTTTTGTTTGATGTTTCGGAGCTTTGGTTTTGTTTTGTTTGAGGACAAACAAAGTCTAAGTTTGGGGGAGTTGATAACACCAGTTTTTGACCATTTTTATGGATCACTTTCATATCTTTTTGCAGGTGTTTTAACTTCGTTTTCAATGGTTTTCAAATGATTTCCAAGTTTTAGTGTTTTGAAAGACATTTCAGGTAACTCGGGATAAAAGAGTGCATTTCGGAACAAAAGTACGTTTTTGGATAAACTCGGACCGTCAGAAGTCTTGCCATCAAATAAGACCTTCTCACCGTCTGATCACCACCAAAACATTTGGACACAACAAAGTAGATACAACTAGCATTCAATTGCAATTGGATTGGAGACGATCCAACGGTTGGATCCTTAAATATACCCGAAGCACTGAAGGCAGTTGAAACTGCCTCGAAGAGGACACAACAAAGTAGATCCAACGGTTGGATCCTTGAATATACCCAAGCACCATCTCGCCGCCCCTGGAGGAGCTCGACCCGCGGCCAAGCATCAGTTCGCCGCGGCCAGGATGGCTCGAGCCGTGGCCACACCCAGTTTGTCCAAAGCGACGTTTTTCTTCACCCGAGGCCAAAACCGTCTTTTATCACCAAACCCTAAACGCCCTAAGCAAGAGTTGAAGACCTATAAATACCAGGTTACAGACTCATTTTCGAGAGAGAGAGTTTAGAAATCATTTTTGTGACTCATTAGGTTTTGCAAGTCTTTTGTTCTTACTTTTGGGATTGGTGGAGAAGTTCTCTCCGGACATCGTTCTTAAATTCGAGAGGCTCCTTCACCAATCTCCTGCACTTTAATTCAATTTACTTTATGCTTTACTTTCTGTTCTAGTTGTAGTTTAGTTTTCGTTCTTACCTTTGCACTTTACTCTTTGTTCGATAACTTTTAGAGATTAGTGAAGAGATTCTCACCGGACTTAGTTCTTAAAATCGTGAGGTGTCTTCATCAATCTCCAGCAATTTATTTAATTATGATTTTCATCTCATCTATGTGTGAGTAGTTTTATTGTTGGGTTTAAAGGGATTATCAAAGGAGAATTCTATGTTCGATAAGGATTTCACTTGGTAAAATCCTAACCGATTTCTAGAGCTCTTTCTTATTGATCGTTGTTAATACATGAATCTAGCGTCATGAACTAGAGGCTGATTCTAGGTGTTTAGAACCACGAGAGTGCTGAATCTAAACATCCGAAAAGTTCATCCATAAGAGCGTGCGCGTCGTAAGATTTCGAAAGTATACTTACGGAATGCCGTGAACATATGAACCAGTAGGCTCATCACGATCTTCCGCGCGGCCAGCGACGAAAGCTACTGGTCGAGTGTAAAGATCGTTGGTGCGTAGGTTGTACGAAAGTATACTACGCCATTATTTCTGTTCAGTTCGTGGAGTTGAAATCTAGAAACACCGGTTACTAAAAGAGCTAGGGGCCGTGTGATTGAAATCGAGCTTACCCCGAGATATCCCTCTCGACCCAGCAACGTTTTAGCATAGTTATAAACCATTTTCTTAGTATTAGTTTAGCAATTAGATTCTCTTAGTTTAGGATAGCCATCGATTTTCTTAGTTTAAGATTAATATAAATTTTCCGTTTTTCGTTCTTTACAATTCTTGTGACAAAAACCCCTATAAAAACTTATATTCGTTCTAGGTTTATTTACTACACTTTGTCTAATTTCTCATAGAACAGCTTCTCTCCCTGTGGATTGATATCTAAAGTACTACAATCGCACATGTGCCCTTGCAGAACTTCTTAGGTTTATAAATTTAAAACCTTAGATTCTCGGAGAATAATCCAAACGCATCATTTCCACCAAACCGTCCTCTTCCTCTTCCATTGTTGTTGTAATAGCCTTGGGGGCTGTCTGAACAAACTGTATTGAAAGCTACATGAGGAGTAATTGCAGTTTCATAGGAGTAGGCCTGAAGACGATCTTCAAAGCCCTGCAGACGCGGGATAACATCCTCAAAGGTGGGACTTGGCAGATTGACAAGAGAGTCTTCGATGCTTGTTTTGATGGGCTCATATTCTCTGCCTAGGCCATGGTGAGCTGCAAAAATCTTCATGTTCTCGGTGACAGGATGACCAGCAGCTTCTAACTGCTCGCATAATGCCTTGACAATCTTCAAGTATTCATCCATTATTTTATCAGATTTGGAGACTGTTTGCAGCTTGCGTTGAAGTTCAAAGAGCTTGGAAGGGGATACGCGACTGAAATGAATCGCCAGAGCCATCCATACATCCTTTGACGTGTTACAGTTCACCACAACGCCAAGGAGATCTTCAGATAAGGAACCAAGGAGCCAAGCGGAGTTAATCTGGTCGATTTGGTACCAAGTGATAAAATATGGGTTTGTTTCTTCTGAGGATGTATTGTTGATGGCTGGGACAACAATGGTGGGCAGAGGTGGAGGACGACTGCCGGTGACAAATTCGAGCAGCCCTTGACCGGAGAGAAAGAGTTCAAACTGCCTCTTCCACAAGACATAATTTTTCTCTGTTAGCGTAACTGTCACACAGTTTGTGATATTTATAGAAGGAACATAAAGGGCAAGAGAGTCCATGGATTTGTTTCCTGGAGCTCTGATACCATGTAAGCAAAGCTTAAAGCTTGAGAAAGTGAAGGAGATGACTGAATATTTCTTTATGTCATTCACGCTTAATGTTCTTTGTTACAAGGATTTTTATTTATACAAGAATGCAAAACGATGTAAACCCTAAGGAATTGGACATGTGTCGTCAATCGAGCTCCTCTGTTAAGACATTAAATCTGTTCACGGTTGGGATTACAAGTGCCTTTTTCGTACCATGCTTTTCAGGGCCTTGGGCGCTCCTCCTCTCTCTCTTTTTGTCTTCGTCCTCTGCTACTGACCGTTGCAGCGTTTCTTTGAGCGTGACTTCTATTGGGCTTAAATTCTCTTTGTCTTGGCCCAATATCTTGACACAGTCTTGCTTCGGTTTGGACCTCCACATTTTCTGGCATGTTTCCAAGTTTGTCTCTGGTTTCGACATTTGAGAAGAATTTGCAGAGCTGTGTCTAATAGATGTAATGGTGTTGGCTAAGTGAAAAGGTATGGTTTGGATTCTTTCTTACCTTTTTCTGGTTAACTGTTAAATTTGGAGAATTTATCCTTAATTTCTTATGATTCACTATTTGATTGGTTCTTCGAGATATCGATTTTTGTTACACAAATGTTGATTCTACTTTATCACTTCAATCTACCTTTCTCTCCATTCGCTTATGCAGATTTTAGTGTCCAAGCTGATACTGGGTATAGAGATTTCACATTCGATTGCGTTTCTTTCTCTGAGCAGAAAGGTCAAGTGTTTTACAAGTTCTCTTCTGAGTTTTCTTCTGCTGATATTTTGGGATCAAGAACATATGCGATGGTGAGTTTATTTCCAAACTCCAAATTGATAAGAAGCTACAAGATAAAGAAAAGAATAATGCACAAAGGCAATTGAAGAAGAAAGATCAACATTATATTGACCTCCTGATCTGACTGGGAATCATTTGTTTTTCCTCTTTTTCTCGCTTTTCAATAGTCAACGAGATCACTTCGACCTTCTGCTCTGATTCTCTGATGCAATGGTTTCATGTTGGAATTTGAGATTAGAGGAAATGAAAAAGTATGTATATATGTGCTATGGACTACCATGTTCGTTTTTGTCTAAAAATCCAATACAAGATGAATGCCGCTTCCATACTTTACATTATGAATGACTAATCCTCTTTTCATGCTTCAATCTAAACTGCTTAGTCAATATCAATTAGGATCATAAGCTCTCATAAAGTATATGGTATGCATATTTAATAAAAAGCTTCTGAAACTTATGGTTTAAGTTTTAATAAAAAAAACTATCATATTCTATCTAAACAGGTTGCTAAGACAGCGTTCAGAGTTCTTTCAAGAAGATGACAAGTACTCAATTCTTCTAGGAGTATCTCTACTAGCATATCCACTATCCAGTTTATTGTAGAATGAGTGTCAAATCGAGCAACTTGTAAGATTAACTTTCAATTAGAGAACTTTTTCTACTACCGGTGTCATGATGGAATTAAAAATCACAATCTGATTTCCTAAGTAGATGATTGTTTAACTAAACCATGAGAAAGAGAGGTCAAAGGATACGAAAGAGTGGACATCTGTTGGGGTGAGACAGTTGACGCTATAAATACTTAAAATAGTCTAAGAAGTTGGAAGTTGGAAGCTTGAAGCATAATGCAACCATTGGACAAGTGAGACACTAAACCCTTAGGTCTACGTGGACTATTAGCTTCTTCCCATTGGGTACAACTCAAGCCTCGTATTTGTCTCATCTTTGTAAATCTCTATATACACTCTATATACTCGCGTAAATCTCTATATACATTCTATATACTCGTAAACCATAAGGATGGCAAAACGATTTGTCTGTTCATATATGGTGAATACTTCAATACTGGTATTAAAATATATGTTGGAAAAAAACCCGCGCGTATGCGCGGGTA
This sequence comes from Eutrema heterophyllum, assembly GCA_002933915.1. Lineage (NCBI taxonomy): Eukaryota > Viridiplantae > Streptophyta > Magnoliopsida > Brassicales > Brassicaceae > Eutrema > Eutrema heterophyllum. Next base: position 316,948 of record PKMM01017926.1, read on the forward strand.
TTGACCTAGTATAGATTAATGACTCTACAAATGAACACCAAAGACTATATCTAATTCAACAATGACATTATTGTCGTCTCATTGAAGTTAATTCGATCAAAAACAACTTTAATCCTATTTGATAAACCATTATCACAAAATCATATTTTTTAACGAAATATAAATTCGAAAATTTTATCCGTTTATGAATTTGTATGGAGGGAGCCAGTACGGTTTGGATTAAATGTTTTTCTTGGTTTAATATTTTTATATGACAAAAAAAACATAACATCTCACTAGTGCTAGACAAAATATCCGTTAGATTCGCTTCAATCTATTATCCGTTTCGATTCGATCTTGATATACGTAACTCTACGAAGCAAATCAAATATTAAAAGTCAGTATCCGTTAAAAACAAAGTAATCACAAATTCTAAAATTTCAAAAGACGAATATCCACTCCATTGCGATATACACATATAATATATGTATATGTATATAGATATTGTATAATTATTACATCTATCTGTAAGTTTTATAAATTTATATTCCTCAAATTAATTATTTAAATAATAAAGTTTAACAACTTAAGAAGAAATTGGTTTTTTAATGAACAATTGCCATTTTTTGTCTAGCCCGCGCATCCGCAGGGGACAAAGTTTTTTGTAAACTAAAATTTTGAAATAGATAAAAGATGAAATGAAAAATAAGATATAATTTAAGTGTTTTGATTCAAATATGGTGAATTTGTAATTCTTAGATTTTGAGTGAGAATATCATATTTTGTTGATTTGTTGTGCAATATATGTTTTGATGTTTATACCATATCTCTAACTCGTGCTATGCGAAATCTATATTATAATCCGCGATATGTGCGGGGAAATAATTTTTATACATTATTTTTTTGTGAAATTTATATTGAGCAAACATTAACGAAAATGATTTTGACTTTAATGAAAAATTTCATGATTAAGTGATTTATGTAACCTTAAATGATANATTGAGCAAACACTAACGAAAATGGTTTGACTTAAATTTTAATGAATTTTTTTATGATAATGTGATTTTCCTGTAACCTTAAATGATAGTAAAATTTGCTATGTGACAAAAAAAGTAAATTGTTATAAAACTAATATGATGTTATCATATGGTGGATAATTGTAGAATATGAGTATGAGTTAGTTAAGTATATATTGGTGTAATCTTAATTGTAAACTTTGTTATTATGTGAATTTAAATTACCACACAACTAATTGTTTTATTAAAATCAAATTTCATAAATTATATATTTATGAGTGTTAAAATGGGTTAACCCGTCCTTTTAATTTGCCTCGAATCAGCCTGCTATCTTGCATCTTTTGACAAACTAACCCACAAATAACTGCAATTGTAAAAACATAATCCTAACTCGCCCCACCATATTACCGTATAATATAAATATTTAATAATTTTGAATATTTGAAATTTTATCAAGATATCAAAACAACCACGTACAAACATAAAATTTACATTTAATATCTACAATCATGGATAATGTTATTATATTTTAAATATTTTAATCAATTAAATAGAGATTAAATGTTATTTATAAGTATTATAATTAATTAGAATATTCATATCTAACAATAAACAATAAATATATTATTATGTAGATTATTTTAAAAAGATATGTTTGGCAACATGTATAATCCAGATAAATTATAGTTTTATATGAATTTTTTCATGTTTGAACACAAAAAAGTGGTTTTAATAGTATAAATTTATTGTTGAATAAATAATATATATCTAAATTATAATTTAAAATAAACAAAATATGGTTTTGCAAAAACGCAAAATCCTTTTACACGCACAATAGAACCCAAAGGACATTAATATCCTGAGGCTTGAATAAAGTTTTGCAACAATTTTTTTTTGTTTTGTTAATACGGTCATGGAAGATGTGATTCGGTGTAAGAAGTCCTAGCATGCTGACCGATTTCCAGCGCAATCTTCCCTTGTTGTGGTTGCGACTGCGGATGAACAAGGCTATCTTGTTGGCCCGTTGAGTCCACATTGATGTCCACCATAGTTATGTCCTTGGCTCTTCGCCGTTTCATCACATTTTTCTTTGCGTTTTGCCAATGGAAATAGTTATGTGCATAGATCGCGACTTGCATCGGGTTCTTGGAATCCAATAAAACCGCTATTTTGTCCCAATCTTTCCCAAACCGCTTTAATCCGATCAGAAACCATCTGCATTATAATTATCACAGATTCATATTCGTTATGAATGTAAGATCATCCCGATTTTAATCATGTTTCACCATGTAATTATTTAATGACCTAAATTGATTCAAGTGAGATTGAAAATAAAACTATGGCAAAAAAGAATTCTCTGATAACCTGTTACCACTATGCGAGTTTTGTAGTAACTAAGAAGAGAATGCGTTAGTCGTATCGATTCCTAAGATAGATACACAAAATAATACCACTATATATACTACCATATCGATGTTATAGTTATAATATAGGCTTATATAAACGTGTATGAAAATGTATATTCCTCTAATTATAAAAAAAAAANATTTTTTAAAAAGATTAGTTCCAAAAACCAGTTATATAAAAAAACCAGAATTACTGAGTAGTCGTTGTTTAAGACAAATTTTCAGAATTTGTCAGTTAATTTCAAGTGGGTTATAGGGGAAATTTTTTTAAAAACAAATGAATACTGGCAAGAGCTTTTACAAGTTCGAATTGCAACTCCAATATTTTGGTGGGTATACAAGAATGCATGTTATGAGAGACAAATTGTAGTATCCCAAAATGATAACATGTTCAAGCCAATCATTGAGAAGACGAATGAGTGAAGTCCTCCCGAAAGTTCTCCAACGCTCAAGTCAAAAAGTAAACACAGAAACTGGCCAGAAAAATGAAAAATAGTAAGAAGATAGTGAATGTTAGGTGTAAATCATATCAAAATGTGGTATGTAGTTTAGTTTATCGCGTTAATGAGTGAGAGATAGATAGTGAGATTCTTATAAAAAAATAGATAAAGTGTGAGATAAAGTGAGAGAGAGATTATGAGTGCATCTTGAAAGCAGGCCAGATGATTTCAGAATGAGGTTGATGTAGATGAATGGAAATTTGACCCATATTTCAAAAAAAAAAATATGTATCAATTATTCTTTAACGTAGGTTTTGAATGGTATTTTTATTATATGTTTCAAAATAAATTTTATTTTATTGAATATATATAAATCCGTTAAATACTAGATATACTAAATTATTATTAAAAAAAACAATTTGCGAAATACTAAATTTTAATAAAAGTTTTGCTATTATTGTATACTTTTTTAACTACATCAATAAACAAAAATATAACATACAGCGCGAAGCGCGAATAACCCACTAATATATTTATAAAGGAGAATTCCTTCTCTTCTTATGATGTCACCTCATATACTCTTACTTTATATTCTTGACATCTCAGCACTCACATTTTTTCATTTCATCCTCTAATCTAATCTTATTTTCACTCCACATCGTCCAAAACCATTTAAAATCAAACACTCAAAATGGGCCAAAAAATCTGCCAATAATTAACAACAAATTAAAAAAATAAGGTCCACTAATAACCTCCAAACGCAGAAACAAAATACAATACAACTATGGCGACAATGGAGATAACCGCCGTTGCGGAGGAAAACTCATATCTGAGACAACCAGCGTTCAGACGCACTTCACCGGCGTGCAAAGCGGTTGTTGACCAATTGTTCCGAATCGTCGAAAACATCGACGCTTGATCCGATTTTTCTCATCCCCTGTGTCAGATTTGCTTTCTGATTCATTGATCTGCGAAATCGACATGCTTAGACGACTCCCTGCATATTTCCTCATCTTCTTCTCCACCAAAATCTATGGCCTCACGATTTCTGAATCCTTCACCTATGAAATCAACAACCCAGCAAACTCAAGAGGCGCTTCAATGTCCAAGCCGTTAATCACATTGATTACAGGTAATCATTCACAATTTCACAATTACAACAACAATAATATCAAACGTATAACTTCCAAAGAACAATTCATTGGCCACTTAATTACGACATTAAATTCTCGCAACTACTGTTATATTCACCAATACCATCTATAAATAGGAAGTTCTATCCATCTCCTCTCTTTCACAACAACAAATCTCCCCTCTAACCAACAACAACTTGGTGAAATATGGCAACCTCGCCTCTATTCTTCCCCGACTTGAAAGCTGGCCGAAGTGTTCAGCCTGTCGTCGGAAGGCTCCTTCGATTCTTGGAGGCCTGTAATGTTAAGAAAGGTGGAGAGCTCATGGGTGTCGATATGCTCCTCCTGGATGAGAAGGTATATACTCTAATTTTTAGGTACCCTCTCACACTAATTTCATCTAACCAGCCTCACAATGTCTCTTCTTCTTCCTGACAGTCAACTCTCATTCAAAGCTCCATAAACGTTCACCGCCTTACACATTTAAACACTTTATCCTCATCAGTCGACATCAGAAACGTCAATAATTACACTCTTTCTTCGAAATTGACAATTGTCACAACTTCGTCATACAGTTCTCCCGACATGAATCACAACACACCTCTGCGTCGGTGCATCGACTCTACGATGCAGATAAATGAGGTCCAAACCTTTAGCCAGCGAGAGTAAAAAGTAGCTCCGGTAGGAGATTGCAAACGCGCTTCGAGAAGGAAGAAGATACGAACCCTAATTTCATATGCCGCGCCGGTTATGGCGGTAGAGGCAGCGATGGTACTGTCGATGTTGGTTTAGAATTCTTGCCGGAACGACAAAACACGCATCGATATATATATATATATATATGGCGTAAACAAAACCTAAGGAGCAACAGAAATAAGGGATTTTTCTTTACACAAATATTGATATTGGACTGTAATATAGTCCCATATACGAGCCCAAACAAATAAACATTAAAAAAAAAAATCCAAAACAAAGACGATCTTCTATAAAATTGGTTATGATATGAAGGCAAAACAATATAAAACAAGTCTGAAGAAAAAATATGAATGAATCTAAAAGGTCAAAAATTGCAGGAATGAAGTCTGAAATTAAAATATACATAATAAAAAATTATATGCTTAAAAAGGAAATCAAAGTATCATACAATAAAGAGCAAAAAAAAAAAAAAAACTGGAAAAAAGGGAAAAATTGGTCTTTCAAAAAAGAAAGTAAAATAAAGCAAAGAAAAAGTAATAAACAAAAATTCCGTGCGAAGTGGGATCACCACCTAGTAATTAATATACAATGAAATAATTTCTTAAAAGACAAATTTTCCACCGTTTAATTTATTTGATTAAAAAAAATATAATCATGGAAGCAAGTTATACAAATTTTACAAGTACCGTCCTCTTTTAAATCATTAACAAATAAAGTTGGCATAGCTTTTATGAAGCGGGAACGAAAAAAAACTTTCTTTCTTTTTGACAACGATGCATGATACATGACAAATGAGTTATCATTTATCACCACCGAATAAGCTCAGATAATAATACCGATACAAAGCTACAATTTAATTCCTTGAAGATGTCGATCGAGGAATAAACGATATCAACACAATGTGAACAAGTCAAATGAAAATTGACTTACAGACCTCGAGCTGATCATGGTAAGTGCAAAGAGGTCAAACCCATCTGGGACCATGTCACGTCGAAGAACTATACAACACGTGTCAACATCATGCCATTATGGTCCTATACAATATGAATAAAACGACCAATAATTTGCAATTTCGCTGCAAAGTAATAGCAATGTACACAAGCCCATGCATATGCAAATATCCAAAGTTCATATCGAAAGATCGAGATCTTGTTGTAATCTTCTTTTTCACGTCGACACGTTTCAAATGTCACGATGGAAGAGGTCGTAAGAATAGAATCGTCCAAGTAATCAGATAACGACACGTTGCAACTGAAGTGGGGACCACTTACGAGCTATACGATAAAATATTGCTTTTTCAAGTGGGACCTATAAACATATCCAAAGAAAGCAAAGTGTGGCTTGCTTGATTGATATTCGATGCCAATGTCTTGTCCGAGATCGTCGCTTTCTATAGCCGGAGAGAGTTTATGTGGTTGCATCCTGACCGTACACGCCTCTACGCTTCGACATCGATGTATTACGTGACAATTGTTTATTTATTTTTGACGTGGCAATTGAGTTTATCTTATTCTAATTATTATATTAAAGAAATATCTCAAAATAGCATAAGAATTAGTGTTTGTTCTAAACCTATCGCATTAAGATTAAAATTCTAAAAATAATACAAATTATTGTGTGAAAGTACTTGTTTATCCTAAATGTATTATAAATAAAATTAAAAGAATTTCGAATCATTTTAATATTAAATTTGTGCTATTATTGAAATTTATATTAATAGTGCTATGTTCGAACAAAAACTTAAAATTATGTCATTTTAGAGAATTACCCTATTATTATTATAATATCTATTTGTTTAACAAGTTAGATGTATTACTCGGATATTTACATGAGTGGAAAAGGAAAAAGAAGCTAATGAATTTGCGAATGAATTGTTTATAAAAACAAACGAAATAAATTTGAGAAAACAGAAGGTGCAAACAATCTTCTATGTTTTTATGATTCTATCATAGGGCATGTTCGAATCCAGTGACGGATCCAGAAACGATTTTCATCGGGAGAAAAATATTAAGCTAAAAAAAAAATTGTTAATTTTGAAGCAAAAAAAAATTGTCACACATTTTTATAACGATTTTATATGGATTCTATTGAAAAAATTGTTGCAAGATTACAATAAAAGTATTTATCGCCACCGATCTATGACTAATATGATTTGTGGCAAATAAAACTATAGTTAACACAATTGTAAAAAATATAACTCATAAAATTATAGAAATTCAATTAAAATTATTCGTACTCAAACTGTTTATTAATAATGTGTACCAAAATTCGTGTCCCATTTGCATCTGTGATATTAATAATTCGATCAAACGATAACTCATTCTCGAACCAAAAGAAGATAGAGTTGCCGTCTTTAAATTCAGCCCGAATAAAAGATGAAACTTGGTTCCAAATTAATTTTTATTAATTTATGCCAAATCCAAGAACCAATAAAAGGGTCAGGCGCTTCTACCTAGTTCTCATTTTTCAAATATGAATTAACTTATTCTGATTAAAGTTAGTATTATAATTTACCAATTATTAAAAATATAAACTTAAAACATTAGATTTTTTTTAGCTGTTTGAATTTAAATCCAAACTAATTCTCCAAATTAAGACAAACAAGTTTTCTTACATTTAAAGCTTCTATAATGATAATGAGCTATAGCATAGTAAAGTAAGAATCCATATTTGGAAAGAGTTCATCCCCGACCTAAACCAAATGGAAGATCTTCAACATTCAAAGTCCATCAATCGGCTTAAACGGCATATTAGTTGGCCATCCAAAGAGTAGATTTTTCAAGGTTCCTAATTCGAACATTGGCGACAAAAAAAGAACTAATTAGTCGTGTTCTGCTTCCAGATTCAAAAAGATTATGAACCTGGACTCAAAATGTTTTGGTTTAAAACAAAAAAAAATGGTGGCTGACATGTAAAGATAAAGTATATATCATTGTTTTAAATATGATGTCGTTTTAGAATTTTTTTAAATAAATAAGAAAACGTTAAATTTTATATTATAATTTTTACTAATACAAGATCATTTTTCAAGCAACACTTTATATATTTCTCTCTAACTTTTTTTTGTCAACTGTATATTTCTCTCTAACTAAAAAGCTGACTAATAAAGACAAAATTGTAATTTAGTTAAACTACTGCATTAAAGAAATAAAAAAACGATATTTCATATCAATTTCTTTTTTAATGACACTTATTATGATGTGGAGTATATATACTTAAATATACATACATGCCCGGCCCAGGGCGTAGGCAAAGTAATCGATCGCCTACGGCCCAAAAAAAATCATGGACTGTCCAGTATTTTTAAAATAACAATATTTCTGAATATTCAATTTTTTTAATTCAAAAATTTAAAACTGTTTGTTTTCTCTTTCTTGGCGTTTGTATCGTTAAGGGTTTTCCCAAATATTCAATTTTTTAAAATATCTTTTATATTTTGTTACTATTATCTTTTATAGTCGTTAGATTCTCTTTTCAGAATTCTGTTTTTTAACTCTGTTTTTTTGTGATATCTTCTCCGTTTCTTTTTAGTTTTTGAATCTAATTGGATGGAGAAAACCGTTGGTATTATTTGTTGGTTTGATTAACAAAAAACAAGACACATTTTTAATTTTCGACTAGGGCCTCCGATAAGTTTGGACCGGCGCTAATACATACGCATATTGGCATATGTATAAGATAAATTTTGTTTATTTATTGTTAACATTTAATTATATATATATATTACTCACTAATAAAAATTGCCTTGTGATTGCTGGTTTGCTTTGTGTGTGTAGATGAGGTTCGAATCCTCCAACTTAGAGTTAGTTATTGTGGATATAGTAAATATATATATATATATTTTTTGCTAATGTAAATATATTTTTTTCTTGATAAAAATATAGTAAATATATTTACATGGAGATTGGTAAATTTCAATTTGGAACTCCCAATTAAAAAAAAAAGGCGAGCGTGTATGTATGCAGTCGCATGCTGAAATTACATTTGTACAACAAGCAGTGTGAAAACTAATTAAAAATCACGAAACAAAGTAATTACGCAAAAATACCAAAAACTTAAAGAACCTATTAGTATGAACTCGGCAAAATAATTGAAACTCTGTTTATCCGACCCATAAAGTGACCCAAAAAATAGAATTGTGATGTGAGTGCTGTCTTTGTTTTGTTCCACAAAATTGAAAATTCAACTTTATACGCATTTATATGAAGGCGGCAACGAAAATAACAATAATATTTGATTGGTTACAAAACATCAGATAAACCTTTTTTATAATTTTTTGGTGTGACCATACTTTTTTTTTGTCAAAGAAAATTTATTTGTTTAAAATTGGTGTAACCATATTTCCTACACAGATATACTATTTGGACTCAACAAAATCAACAATAGAGCGACCAAACAATTTGAAAATAATCGAAATAAATATAATCGAAATATATTTTCGAGAAAAATACCCTAAATAGCACAAAATTTATTTTTTATTCCAAAATTACACTTTAAATTTAAAATTCCGAAAATAGCACAAATAGCTATGTAAAAATATTTGTTTACCCAAAATAAATTTAAAATAAAATTAAACATCATGTTTAGACTCACTATTTCCAATTTAGGATTTAGTTTTTCCCATTAGAAAAGGAATTTAGGTCATTTTAATATTAAATTTGTGCTATTATTGTTAAAATATGTGTTATTATTGTTATTTTCAACAAGTGATACTAAGTTTGAAACAAAAATTTAAAAGTGCACTATTTTGGTCAATTGCCATATTTTCTATACGAAAATAACTACATCGAAACTAAAGTATTTCAAGCACTACAAAAAAAAAAGTTATAAGGAATAGAGCGTTTTCGCTAATTTACAAAGTATCAAATATTTTACGACAAAAAATTAAACATGTTCCAATAATATTGATACATATTTTAATGTTGCAAAAATATGGATAACTAGTTTTTTTTTTTTTTTTTTACGATAACAATTATATTTTCAACAATACTGTCAAATCTTATAGAATATGATATAATATTGAGTTGTTCATTTGATACAATATCATAAGACGCAAATATATAGTGTAACATTGACATATTGATAACACCAAATAATGTAAATCTTCATAATCTTTATCACAATATGATATCTATGAGAATATTATTCGGTTGGGTTCACGGGCTTCACTTCATAATTGGGCTTTCACTTCATAATCGGGCTCTTATGGTCCGCAACACTTGGTTTGCAAGATACATGTATTGCTCCCCAAGATATCTCCAATACTCCCCCGCACGACAAAGGTGGGAAGCGAAACACAAAATCCGCAATCAAAAAGCAAAACACCTTTGTCGTGGATACTTGTCGAGGATGGACAAAACATGTCAAACTGACTTCTCCGGGTATAAACTTCAATCTTGAAAATATGGATGAAACTTTAGCTCGTATTCGGTCTTGAAAAAAGGGAATAATAACATCACGTGGATGCAAACTTATGCAACTCCACAAATAATTATCTTTGTCTCAGACATTCCATAAATCGGATTGAAAAAATAACCTAAAAACATGAGTGTTCCAAATAAAAATCCCTAAAACCATAACCAATTCCCTTGTAATAGAAGAAGTTAAACATATAAACTCTGAGAAATTCTAAACTTAAAAGATTAAAAATAATAACCAAATTGTGAAAACCCCAAACCCCCTTTAACTTAATAATTCCTCAAAGATCCGTCAATAATCCGTATGCTAAACAAACCATAAATAAAGATTTAAACCAAAACTTTAACTCAAAACAAATCCAAACCAAATTAACCAAGACAAAACCAAAACCCCCCATTAACTTAATTAAAAACTTGACGTGGAGACAAACTCCTTTGCTTCATGTTGTCATCATCCGGGTCGTCTCCAGATTCTCCCTCGTCGTCTTCTCCGATGGATACCGTCACCATGATCTCAGAATCACGGGGTTTCTACGGCAGAAGTGTTAACTTCAATCCACAAGAATCGCCTGCTCTGATTTTATAGAATATGATATATTATTATTGAGTTGTTCATTTGATACAATATCATAAGAAGCATATATATAATGTTTAACATTGACATATTGATAACACTAAATAATGTAAATCATCCTAATCCTTATCACAATAAGATATCTATGAGAATATTTTTCGGTTGGGTTCACGGGCTTCACTTAATAACCGGACTCTTATGGCCTACAACACTTAGTTTGCAAGATACATGTTTTGCTCCCCAATATATCTCCAATAAATTCCTCTGAAAATGTATACGAGTCTATCTGATATATTTCCATTAAACTTGTCAATAATTTTGGGTTTAATTGGTGGTCCCTTAGTAGTATCTCTATATTATTTAAGAAGTCATTTAGAAAAATAAACTTTATTTTGTAGATTATTACATATTATGCCATTACAAATAAAAAAAGATAATTGAAATAGGAAATTGTCATTAAGCGGTGCATATTAAAATTATGTTTTCAAGATTATATGTTTTTGCGAGTTAGCCCGAATGATATTTTAGTTCATTGCAAAACGGGTTAAGTAGACATGTTAGTCCGGGTTGACAGTTCTATATATAATCATTAGATAGACATATTATAAAATTCAGATATATTTATTTTTTCTTAAATTTTAAAACAATTTTTGAGAAAAAATTATTCCACGTTACATAGGTAGCACGGATTGAATCCTAGTATTCGTTACAAATTCTGATATTATTTCTCGAGTGAGTTTTACATTCTAATTAACTGTGTATTAATGTTAGCGGTATTCATCTATATAAATTTTCATACGACGAATCACACTTTCTTTTTCACGAGACACGCTTTTTTATTTATTTATGAACCCTTTTTTTTTTTCTTTTTCCTTTTGTTGTCAATGAACCCATTTTAAGGTTTTATGGATAGACGTAAGTGAAAAATGTAAACATACCGCGTCAGTGCCAACGAATTGAGTAAGTCAATAAATATTCGAAATTAAATGGATTGAATAGTTTATAATCTCTGTAACAATATGCAATTTTTTTACAATAAGTTAAATTTTTAACATGTAAGGCCAAAAATAAATTTTCATTAGCAAGTGGACTAGAAGAAACAGCTCACTAGATTCCGGAAGAAAGTGTTTGCCAAGTCTCCAATCACAATTTCAAGTCTACAATTAATAGGTTATGCGTAGTATAACCCGGAATTTAAAATCTCTAGTTATAGTTAACTGTAATATTTATATGTATTAAGTATTAACTAGCTTTAGGCGTCTAAGTAGATCAAGGTAAAATATCCTAAATATCTTCCGTTTAATGATTTTGACTTAAAACTATCTCAAATCAAGAGAGAGAGCATGCTGGATTGGACAAATACATATATATATATATATATATCTAAAGTTTCCTTAACTAAAACCAAACTATGTTTTTTTTAGGTGTAAAAACCAAACTATGTTTCTTAATTGATTTTGACAACATGGACTTTTATATCATTGTTAAAGAAACTGAAGTTTCATTGTAATTTAATTTATACGTACATGTCGATCGTTTTAAGAAAATCTTGACCGCCAGTTCACATGACCTCTATTTTACTATAGGCTCTAATAACGTCTTAACCGTTTTGTATGTGTATTCTCACACCATTCAATTTATAGTCGGCCCTTGGTTTTTATTACAAATTGTTTTGTTAGGATTTTGTATTTTGGTTGTTAATTCGACAAATCATGTACCAAAAATATTAGAAATGAAGTCGCGACAAAAATTAATTTTAATTAGTCTATAGGTTTTAATTTTGGTCGCGACTTCATTTCTAATATATTAAATTTGTCAAACTCTAAGTCTCTACCCAAATTACGGCATATATAAGCTTGAACGTTAGCTTATGTTCCGTGACAGTTACATCAGCTGGATAACACCGAGACCTATGGTTATATATATATATATAGGGCCGGATACAGAAATTTATTTAGTCTGAGACACAAATTCTTTTATAATACACATAAATAAAAAAGTTTATGACCAAACGAACAAGAAACATAAAAAAAAAATGTCATGCGACAAAGGGTCGAAGGGAAACTAAAACTGGAGAAGCAAAATATGAGTTGGGACATTTTCTTATTTTCACGTTGGGTTAATAGATTTTAATAAATTTTATATAAACTAATAATAATAATAAAAAAGAGTATGTTGCACATGCCACACCCATCTACACCTACGTCCGCCCTATATATACTTCAATATCATTCTATCATGCACATCATTTAATGATATGGGTCCAATTACTCTTACTTGATTATTATTTACTGCAGGTTGTATTATATTCTGCAGAAATTAACACGTGTCTCCCATTCACAATTAACCGCTTGGGGGGGTAAAATATTGAGCCTAGGTTTAATCTACGAACTATTTTATTGGATATCGTATAAATTAAGATATGATCCAAAGCACGTCGAGATCCAAAAGACGACCATAGTCGTTGACTTATACTCAGTCGTAAATATATATATTCTAGAAAGTTAGAAACTGTAGGAAACATCGGAGAACTTTCAATTTTGATCGAAACAAACAAACGAAACCCTAGCTAGCTAACCTTTAAAGATGCAGAAAGTATTATATTATACAGTATTACTTGAGTCTTGACAATTTAGTCAAAATAATATCAGTGATATTTTCATATTTATAACTATAATTAATGAAAACTATGGATGATTTAATTTTTGTAACTATAATTTTATGTACTTTGACCATCAAATTAAAGAATTGAAAATTAAATTACTGTACATATTTTTTAAACTAACATATACGACTTATGTTTTACAAAAAATATATTTGTACAGTTTTTCTCTTTTTAAAAATGTTATGTTTCATAATTTAATGATTTTCTTTTGTTAAAAAACATAATATAAATTTAGGTTTTTCCAATCCGCATAAAGTAATGTTTAAAAAATAAATAAACAAAACAATGATAAGACGATCTAAACTATATAAAAATTATCTAGTTTAATGAGTTAATGATTTTAAAAGAAATTTCCCAAGATATATAGTTTACCATTTTAACAAAAAATATATATTTTGAGTTTGTATCATAAAATTTTAACTAATTGCATTTACAATAGAGACATTGATAACCAACGATGAGGGTGATAGTTTCCGCCATTGTAATTCTATAGCCGCTGTTCCTTCTCAGAGTAAATGTGGCTTCCAGGTTACATACTCGTCTTATGAAGCTTCCTTTTAGTATCCTTATCGTTTTTCATTAATCTGCTCTATGTGCTCTCTCGTAGTATTCTTGGTGTTCTTATGTTTATACTTTCATCATCGTGTAACACTTCCGTTTGCAATTTCAATAGAATACCCTTTAGCAAAAAAAAAAAAAAAAATTAACCTCGAAAAATCTACAAAATATGAAATAATACAGGAAAAACACCAACAATTTTTTTAAATAAAAGTAATTCTTAGTTCTCTTCTTTCAGAACAATGGTCGAACGAGAAATTGACTATAATATGTTTCTATTAAGTAAAAACTTTAAATAATGTGGATATTCATCTCTAGTCGATAATATCAGATAAAACCTAAAATCATAAATCTTAATGAGTAATAGCAATGCATGAACTTCAATAAAATGAAAATTTGTTCTCTCTTCGACACTGTTACATGTAACTATTCACAGACGAAAAGACATTAAAGCCTTATCCAATTTGCTATACCATCTCTTCTCTCTCTTCATCATCCCTCATCTCCGACGTTGTTGTTACAATTCTCAGGCGGAATTTAAAAGGAAATCATGAAGATTTTCCTTTGAGGAGCTATGAAAAATACTTGATTTTGGTATTTTTCTCCCGATTGGTGGTTTGATTATCCAAATTGACTACTTATGCTCTCTTCCCAACTCAATTCGAGTTTTTCTGCCGATATTCTTCGATAGATTCAAAATCCAGCCATTGTGTTTTCTCTATCTCTAATCCTTTACAAACCGCTTTTGAGCATCTCAGACAGAGAACTTGGCCCAATTTCAACTCTTTGCCCAAACCCATCTCCACAATTTCTCCTTCTCTGCCGCTCCAGTCACCGCCAAATCGAAAACGAAATTCTTCTATTGGAAGCTCTGTCGAAGTTCCTTCACCACTGAATCATCATCATCATCCTGGGTTTTACAATGTGGCGCTCTCCCCATATTTGATCCGTCGATTTTGTGGTAAAGATTTTCAGTTTCAGGTGTTTCCCGAGGAAGGAGAAGATTGATGAATTTGTTTCAGTAATATTATCGGTTAACAAAAATATTATCGGTTTTTTTTTTCGACACTAATACAAATATTATTCGGATATTTATTATGTTTGCACGTTACAAGTATCAGATAATATTGTTAGCACGTTGCAAGTATCAGATATTATTGTTAGCACGTTACATGTACATGATATTACTATGAGGCTATTAACACATTAACATTCTATAGTTATCCGTATTGGTTATCGAATATTACAAGTATCGAATATTATTGTTATCCCGTTATATGTATCGGATATTATTGTTAGCATGGTAAGATTCTATAGTTTTCGGATAATCATAAACTTACGGTGATATCATATTAGTTAGCATGTTAATCAAATAGTTATCCACTAAAATCACAAACGGTTTTATGTTTTCCGACGGTGAATAGTGTCGTCGATTTTGGGTGAACAATGTCGGTGAGCGGTTGCTGAACAGTATTGCCGGATTATATTGTCGGAAAAAGGTTTTCAGGTCAATGGCATTTTGTGTAATTATCTAAAATGTGAAGGATAATCTTGGGTTATTTTTTTTTCTTTTCTTAAACCTAATTTTAAGTTATCCATAGCTAGATACTTAATTAATTGGTGAACTAAGGATATTTATTAAATTCACCCAATCTTAATCTCAAGCACCCGACAAAAACATTTTTTCTGTTGAGTTCTTATCAGTTTGATAAAATATACCAACAACGTAAATATAGTACTCCTAGATATTTTTATTTGATTTATTACAATAAAACTAAGATTTATTATAAAAAACCAGAATATTGATAGGTGTGTATGTGCGATTTTAGTCAAAGTAAACTTTAAATACCATCATCGGGGTATGGGTTGCGTATACAAAAAAGACGCGGCGTATGGGGGTTTCAACCTATTTTGCTCAATGAAGTTTCTGCGGCCCGTTGAAATTTATATCTATTGGTATTTTATTTTCTATTTTATATTCTGTAGTATTTTTAGATAAGTATCGTATTATTTCCTATCCAATTCAAAAGCGCAATACACAACGACGATGCCTCGCAACATTCCTTTCGTTTCTTGTAAAATTTTTGAATTCTTCAAAGTGATTTTTAAACCAGTGGTAAAAAAAACAATCCGTATTATATTTTCAAAAAATCTACCGATCCAAATATGACCAAACAAGTCCAACATCACAAAAGATCTATATGTGTAACCATTTTCTTTATTGGGAATGTGGGGGATATGTGTTACAGTGATCTTTTATCTACCGTTCAATTCAATACCTACAAAAGCTCACACCACTGGCACTAACGAACATTTTTACATGTTAATTAGACTAAATTCTCATCAATTCAAGTTCTAGCATTTTTTTAATTATAAAGTTTGGCCCTTATTTGGTGTTTTTGGTGCCCATATTTGATTAATTAATACTTATGGTGGGTGGTTTGGTTTTAATTTGGTTTGCTGCGATTTATAGTTGTTGGTTTGGTTCATGAGAATTGAACAGAATTGAAACCAAAATATTCAGTTCGATTTTAGTTCAGTATGTTTCTAGCAAATCAACACTGACCAATCTAAATTCAACGATTTTTATTATTTATTTAGTTGTTTACTTGTTTGTAGTTTAGCATTTTCTATGATTTGAGATCATAAATATATAGAACTTTCATATGCATGATATTATATACCAATTTGGTCACTGCATAACTCATACAATAGCTAGAGCTCTAGAGAGATATATAATTAGTTTAAATTCCGGCCATGGTACTCAATTACTAAAAAAGAAACAGTATTTAAACCAGTTGATCATTTTGTGTACAGTGACATTTTAATCATGCCACATATATATATATGCATGCATGTGGAAACAATTACAATTTCGCATTACAAGTGTCCTTTTTAAAATGTTAATTTACGTATGTTTTCCCGAATAACGAATTAGAAGGTTTTTACATCAATATAAATTATATACATTTCACTCTCATGTGGAAGTGTGGAACCATTAATGGGATCAGAGGCTTTGAAGTCTAAACCCAATCTGATTGAACATAAGTTCAAATGAAAAGACAAATTAAGGGTTATTTTAGCGATAACATGAAAGGACTAATTAGAGAGAAAATTGAAGGCTCATTAGAGAGAGAAAGCAAGGAGTAATGGTGGGAGAGAGAGAGAGAGGGCTGACTTTGGAGAGCAAGAGAGTAAATGCATGTTGCTGTCCATGTTGACTCTTTGAACAAAACCTACTCTTCATTATTACTTTTAACTCTATTACAGTATTATTTACTAATTTACTTACCCAGCAGCTCTCTCTCTATAAATATAGGCGAGCTCTCTCTCTCTCCACATCCTCAGACAAAACCAACTACCACTTGTACCACTTTGTCTTTAGTACTATATTAACCCTACAAGTTCCTAAGCTTCGAAAGCAAAAAAAACCCTTCAAAGGATTAACTTTTTCTTCATCTATAAATCTATTTGATCATCGTCAAGCCCTTCTCACTGCTCATACCACAAAGTATTCCATTCTTCCTCTAAACAACAGAGAAATATATATAGGAGAGTGTAATGGGAAGGCCACCGTGCTGTGACAAGATTGGAGTGAAGAAAGGGCCATGGACACCAGAGGAAGACATCATTTTGGTTTCTTACATCCAAGAGCATGGTCCTGGAAACTGGAGATCTGTGCCTACTCACACAGGTTTCTTCTTCTAACTCAATATTATATATTTTGTTTTATAAAAATAATGTTTTAGTTTCAATTTTATAATCCATACTCTTATGAAGCACCCCTTAATGTTTTTTTTTTGTTTTTTCTTGGGTTTGTGATTCTTTTGTTCTGGCTTCAATTTGGTTGGTATGATCATTAAAGAAAAAGAAAAATTGTAATAAATGTCCAATTTTGTCACACCGGTTTTTTTGTCCATACATATCAAATTAATTACCCTATTAATTTAATGAAAGTTTTGATTGTTGTGGTGATTTAGGTCTGAGGAGATGTAGCAAAAGCTGTAGATTGAGGTGGACTAATTATCTTCGACCTGGGATTAAGCGTGGAAATTTCACCCAACATGAAGAGAAGATGATTCTCCATCTTCAAGCCCTTTTGGGCAACAGGTAACATACATATTCACATGCACATGATCTATAAAAGTATGCAATTTTTTTAGAAGATAAGGTTTATGAACTTTTAATAACTTGGGGACCAAATAAATTAATATGAAGGTGGGCAGCTATTGCATCATACCTTCCAGAAAGGACAGACAATGATATAAAGAACTACTGGAACACACATTTGAAGAAAAAGCTCAAGAAGATGAATGATTCTTGTGAAAGTACTATCAATAATGGACTTGATAATAAAGACTTCTCTTCATCATACAAAAAAACTACTTCACATCAAAGCGGCAGCTCCAACAAAGGTCAATGGGAAAGAAGGCTTCAGACAGATATCAACATGGCTAAACAAGCTCTTTGTGATGCCTTGTCTCTTGACAAACCACAAAACCCTACTAGTTTCTCTATAACCGATCTTGGTTATGGACCTTATGGTCCATCATCTTCTTCATCCTCAACAACATGCACCCCCACAAGCAACACTAATCCACACCCATCTGGTGTCTATGCTTCAAGCGCTGAGAACATCGCTCGGTTGCTTCAAAACTTCATGAAAGACACACCAAAGACCGAGGTGCCCTCACCGGTTGCAGCCACCGGGATGGTTATTACCACGGCGGCTTCTAGCCCTAGCATAACTGAAGGAGGCGGGGAAGGGTTTGATCAGTCTTTATTCAGCTTCAACTCCTTGGATGAAGCTGAAGACAAGCCTAAGCTGTTAGACCATGACATTGATGGTCTAATTACACAAGGGTCTCTTTCTTTGTTTGAGAAATGGCTCTTTGATGAGCAAAGCAACGACATGATCATTAATAACAACATGTCATTAGAGAGCCAAGAAGTGTTGTTCTAGAAAGAAAAAAAGTTTGACGATTTTTTTTGGTTTTAAAAAGTTTGACGATTTGCTATAAACAACTTGTATAATTAAGTACTCTTTTAGTTTTGTTGTAACTTGTAATTCTTAATTATGTTTCATATTGCAGTAATTAGGGATTTTGGAGTCTTTAGTAACTTTAACACGATTTTCTCTTTTTTTTTTTTTTTTTTTTCTTTTGTGGAAAAGTTATCTTCTTCTTTTTACCCCTCTCTTTGTCGACGTGGAGATGATATCTTCTATCAAGTAGTAGAAACTCAAAAGTGTACATCATCTTTATTAATGTAACATGTGGATTTATATTGTGGCTCATTTGGTTACAAATTCATTTCACTTTAATTAGCGTTGATATGGTTAGGTTTCAGATTTTATGTTTCCATAAATTTCAATAAGTATGCAGCACACATTTTTCCTCATTATTAATTATATAGATGCATGCATGGCGCCTATTGAGCTTATAAATTGTTATAATCATTTTATTTGTATTTATTTTTTTCTTGGCAAAATATCAAAAGATTCAAAACTGTTTTTTTCTCCAAGTTATTAACGTTATTTCATTTAAATAAAAAATGTATTTCTTCATAACATATATATATATATATATAACTTCTATATATATAACCTACCACACAAAAGATAAGCGATATCCTTATATAAAATATATGAAGTAACTAACTTGAAAACAAAAGGAGAAATGATGATTGTGGAAAAATACAAAGATAAATAATAAAGACGTTTCAAGAAAGATAAGGAGTCTTATATCTGGTGTTAAAAAATATAAAAAATCAAGAGGAACTTTGCATCACATATATACACGTCTACACATTATTGCACGCACAGANTATATATGGAGTTGAAAAAACTATTAAAAAGAGAAGCAAAAAAAAGAGTAGTGAATTAAATGCAGAAGAAAAATGTGAGTGTTTGACTTGTGCCTGTGAAGCACAACGAGCATGAGCCAAGTCAAGATGCTTTACCTTAGCCACCTCATAGTTTTTTAATTTCACACTGTCTCACACCCAACTCGTTGACTTTTTTTTTAACCAAAAAGTTTCAGAGATTCATAAATTTTTTCCGGCGGAGACCATAAGATGTTAAATTAGTTCCATCTACATCGCCGATGCTCGAACTCAAAAACTTTCCCAACTTTTTTTTTTGTTTTTTAGGTGGCCAAATAGATCGGTTGAGACAATGATGAGATTCCGGTAAAGATCAAAATCATCAAAATCTGTTTGCTAGACAAAGCGATAATATATACTGTTTTCGAACTAGATGGAGACAATCGTTGAGAATCCAACTTTTAAAATGGATATACATGAGTTCCATGGTACGTCTACAAGCAGAAGAACTCATAGACTAGTGAGCTACGGAATGGCGGAATTAAAAAAAAATAATGCAGAATTCATAGACTAGTGAGCTACTAAAACACAAAAACGCAGTCTGCATATTTCATTCCGCAACTTAATTATATTTCCGCTACTCCAGGATTGCGCAATGTTACCAATTGAAGCCTTAGAATGCAAACATGTGGAGCTTAAAATATTCATGGATCATCCTTTCATTCCACTTTCGTTTTCTACTAATTGCCAATCGTTTCCAAGGACAAGCAACGGCGAGGTGTGGATAACTTAAGGCTTTGAGGTTCGGACAAGAAAACCTGAAATTGAGACATGGGCCAAGCTCAAGAAATACTTGCATGAAACAATGCTTTTACCTTTTAATTAAGATCAGATATTGTGTTCAAGCCCATTACGTTGCACAAAAAAAAGAAGTTAATTGTTGCAAATAGTTATGAGAAAGTTGGAAAATTCGTCGATGAAGTTTTTAAAGCTATCAATTTCGAGTTGCCCACACCATGCAAATTGAATTGCAAAAATACTAATGCTCTAAGTATTTAAGGAGTTACTAATACCAAGAGAGGGACTACATAATTTTTTTTATTCAACAAATCCACTTATATTTGACAGTTTTTGTTTTTGTTTTTTTGGTAACGCCTTTGATCACTTTTCTAATGTCACAAACACTTCTATGCTATCTATATAACACATTTCAGTAATCTATGATGTAATTGTGACGTTTTCAGGTTGATACATTCGGGAACAAAAAATACACATTTCCCAGTTTCAACTAGGCATGGGCATTCGGGTACCCGTTCGGGTTCGGATCAGTTCTTTCGGATTTCGTGTACCCAAATTTTAGAAATCTATGACCTATTCAGGTATTTCCTTTTTTGGATCGGGTTCGGTTCGGTTCTGCCCGGGTTCGGATACCCGGAATTTATCCAAATTCTCGAAANATTCTCGAAAAAAACTAAAAAAAATTGTTTAATTTAAATAAATTTTGGTTAAATTTGTAAAAATTATTTAATTTTGACAAATTTCGAATATTTCTGAGTATTTTGGTTATTTCGGTCTAAACATAACTATTATATTCGATTTATAATTGTAATTTTTAGTATTTTGATTATTTCAAAACTAAAGATACAGATATATAATTGTATTTGTTCTCGAGTAACCTCATCTCGGCTGCTCGGCCAGGACCCTCACTAGTTCACGAACACAGAGGACATAGCTTCGATCTCTCACAATCAAGTTAAACGAAGAAGAGTCGTTACTCTGTTACAGCTCTCTGTTACTACAATCTAAAAAACAACTTCAAATACTCGGTTCCTTTTACATTGTCGATTTCCTTGAAGCTGTACCGAACCAAACCGGCTCTCAATCTGAAAATTGTATTTGTGAAACGAGAATCAACAAGTGCCATTGGTTCATAAGCACCATAACAAACATACTTTGACGAAAGCACACATGTAACCGTACAATTACTAATTACTAGAAGAATAACCCACAATCACTTATGGCCCTAGAAAAATCAAATAACAGAACCTCCTCATAGCACAGTAAAATTAGTAAAAACAAAAATCTTACCTTGATCACCCAAGATTTAAGAAGAAAAGAAAACATAAACAAAACATAAACAAAACTGAAAGAAAAGTAAACAAAAACTTTGGATTATAAAACTGAGAAATTCTAAACAAACTTGGGAACTAGAAGCAAAAATGGAGGACTATCAATTATAAAATTGGTAACACAACATTCATCTTTTGTCTGCAAATAAATATAGCATTCCTTGACAATATTCTGCAAACATAGGTACGTATACATAGAGAAAAACGATATCACACATTATTAATTAAGACTATATGATATAGGCCTCAGACTGAGCCTTAGGGGAATGCATAAACACTTAACGTCTAGCTGTCCTTCTGATTTTGAAAAACGTCTCCTTGATTGAGTTTAATTCTCTTACAACTTCACTCATTTCCAACCGGTTCATAGGAGATTCTTCACAGCACCTAAGTCCCACATCCAAAACCAGTGTCAAACACTCAGCAAGAGGGAAACCGACTCGGAGACCGCTGTGAAGAATCGATTTGTCTGCAATGTCCAATACTCGCTCAGGCAATGCAGACTTGGTGTAGCTGTGTAGGGTAAAGTTTCCTCCAAATAACTCATTGGTTGGCCTTTTCCCAGTGAATATTTCCAAAATGAGAACCCCAAAGCTATACACATCACCTTTTATTGATGGTTGTCCTCCCATTCCATATTCTGCGCCATAATCCACAAACACAAAATTGTAATAAGAAAAAGAATACACTAAGTCTCTTCGGTCAACAACAATGATGTGATAGTTTTACCTGGTGCGGCATAGCCAATGGTCCCTCTGACACCGGCAGAGCTGAGTTGATTGAGGAAAGACTCTTGGTCGAATTTGAGGAGGAGTCGAGCAAGACCAAAGTCACTAACATGGGCAGTTAGATCATCATCTAGAAGTACGTTGCTTGGCTTAAGATCGCAATGAGCTATAGGTTCATGGCAATTAAAATGAAGATAGTCCAAAACAGAAGCCACGTCTATCGCTATGTTAAGCCTTTCAAGAAGTGTCAAAGTTCTTGAGGGCCTACGAATCTCTTCCACTTCCTCTTGGTGCAACCACATATCCAGGCTTCCATTAGGCATAAACTCATAGATGAGAGCTCTAAATTCGTTTCCATGGAAATCAATACTCGAGCAAGCCGTCAATAGTTTCACAAGATTACGATGCCTTATGTCCTTCAAAGATTCACATTCAGCCATAAAGCTCTTCATTGCTCCACGTCTCTGCATGTTTAGAATTTTCACGGCAACAACTTTCTCCGCCGGAAGCAATGCTTTAAAAACAGTACCAAAACTGCCTGATCCAATCAAATTGTTCGTAGAGAAGCCATTTGTCGCATTTCGAAGATTTCCATAACTTATCTTCTCATGGAAGACCTCCAAAGTAGAAGGAGTTGTATTATTGGTCTCCTGCCTCTTCTTTCTTTTTTTGAACCGACGTAAAGAAACAAAAGCTATGAACAAAAGCAAAAGCAAAGTTATTCCCACGCTAACCCCGATCAAAACTTTCTTCAAAAGAGAGAAATGGTTCGTCTCCATTGGTGGTGATTGTGCAATGCATGACTTTAGTTTCAGTTCCTTGATGCCCCCACAAAGATTTTTGTTTCCAAATACCAAAAGTATAGTAGAGTTCTGAAATTTTCCTTCTGTTGGCACCATTCCCTCAAAATTGTTGATGGATAGATTGAGATACTCCAACTTGGAGAATTTTGCAAGATATTCAGGTACACTTCCTGTGAGATTATTTTTTGACAAATCAACTCTACTAACACCCACCAATCCTCTGATATCTGGAATGGTTCCATAAAAAGAATTTTCTTGCAGATAAAGTTCTTCCATCGAGAGGCATTTTCCCAAGGTTTGTGGGAGTTGTCCTGATAAGTTAGTATTTCCAAGTGATAGCACAACAAGATTTTGTAATCTTCCAACATCGTTTGGTAAAGAGCCGGTCAAAGAATTGCCTTCCATGATTATGTGAACAAGGGATGGGATTTGCATAATTTCCCGAGGTATAGTTCCATTCAACTTATTAGATCCAATATATAAATATAGTAGGCGACTACAATTTCCAAGACTCGGAGGAATGGGTCCTTCAAAACTATTGTTGGACAAATAGAGTGTTTCTAACTGAGTGATGTTGCCTATAGAAGATGGTATCCTTCCTGACAATCTATTTGAATCCAGACCTAAATAACCCAATTCTAAAACCTTCTCAATAGAGGTTGGGAGTGGTCCTGTCAACATATTATCAAACAACTCAAGTTTTTGTAAGCCTATGAGATTCCCAATGTCATGAGGAATGCTTCCAGAAATGAGATTGGTTTGAAGCTTTAACTCGGTAAGGCTTGTGGACAAATTGGAAATGGAGATAGGCAAGTCACCACCAAGCCTATTGAGACCCACACTTAAGATAAGTAATTGAGTGCAGTTGGACAAGGCATCAAGAAAATCAAGATCTCCAAAGAAGTTATTTCCCAAAGAATTACCATGAAGTAATAAGGCTTCCAAATTCCGTACTCTCCCAAAGCTCCGAGGAATACTTCCTGTAAGACTGTTATACTCGATTGCCAACATTTCAAGATTAGAGATATTGGAAAGTGTTGTTGGAATGACTCCTGTGAAATGATTATTTCCCATATATAGCTCTTGAAGATTTGGTAGAAAAGTACCAAAATCAGGCCTCAAGCTACCCGAAAAACCATTACCAAAGATGTTTAACATCTCAAGCGAGGACATATTGTAAATGGAGAGAGGAAAAACGCCTGAGAAATTGTTCACCGATAATGAAAGAAAAACCATTTGAGTCAATCTAGCTATATCATCTGGAATTTTTCCTTCTATCTTGCTATTGGTAAAGCTAAGTTGCATGAGTGATGTTAAGTTTCCTAGAGATGCAGGGAGCTCCCCCTTTAGGTTGTTTGGACCAAGATATAAATAAAGAAGCCTTGTTAAAGACCCTAGTTCTGGAGGAACACCTCCTCCAAGATGATTTGAATCTAACTCAAGGTCCAACAATCTAGAGCAATTAAATAGATCGATTGGAATCTCTCCTCCGAGAAAATTAAAGCTCATATTCAAGTACTTAAGTCTAAACAAGTTTCCCACTTCTTGAGGGATGGTTCCACCAAAAGAGTTATCAGAGAGATCAAGTGATATGAGAAACGAAAGATTACCAACATATGGTGATATCACCCCGCCCAATAGCAATCCTTCGAGGTCCAGCCCAACAACTCTCTTGTGTTTGCGGCCACATGTAACCCCTTTCCATTTGCAGAGAGGGAACGAGTTATTCCATGAGGACAGGACTACTCTTTTGTCTTCAGAAACTTGAGACTTGAACTCAAGCAACGCTTGCCGATCAGTTTCATTGGTAAAGCCATATGCTTCAAGTAACATGAGAGCATTGAAAGAAAGTAAAATAAACAGTCTCATGCTTCTCATTTAAATTCTTCTTTTCTTTTTTTTGTTGTTAAAATCTTTTGGTGTTTCTCATATTTTGCCAGAACCTGAATATAAAGGACGAAGCAAATGCAAGATGCATTTACCTTTGTGGTGTTACTGCTACTTACAGAAAAATTGGGATAATGAATTGGCTCACAACCACATAGAGAAAGCTCCAAAATGGTATGGACTCTTGCTAAGTCAATTACACAGCCGTCTAAACAGAAAAAAGAAAAAGAAAAAAAATCATTAGTCTTTTTGACGTTTCTTTACACACATGTTGTGGCTGCATTATTTTTCCCATGATGGGACAATTAACTTAGTGCTCTCTGAGATAGGAGTTTTCTTTCTTAGCTTTGTGGACTCTTCTAAACCAGCTTTAGACACAAACCTTGAATATTACCATCACAAAGCAATCATCTATTTCTGAAAACACACCAGTAGTTTATGATAGACCCAATAAACTTTAAACACAGCACCAAAGTTACCTGAGCCGATCAAATTGCTGGAAGAGAAGCCACCGGTTGTGTTGTAGATCTCATCATAACTTCTCTTTTCATCGATAGCCATGACACTCTTCATTCTTTGTTTGTACCAGGCGTAGTGAAGTAACAACAAAAGTGCTGCCATAGCTTCACTGACACAAATGTTAATCAAGGTATTACTGTTAGCATTGGCCATGACATCTATGGTTTAGAGATATACCAACTTGCTTCTACATAGTTTTCAACAAACCCAATTACATGTAGCATAATTATAGTCTAATTCAGAATGTCTTAATCGTTCCTAATAGAAGAATACTTGAAATATCTATCACTAAGATAATAAAGTAATGTACATTCATTCCATAGACCAAGCCAATTTTGAGTTCTGAGTTCGCAATGACGAACTGTGTGGTGTTTTATGATCAATAAAACGGCGAGTTGTACTCAACGAATATAGATAAACGGCTGGAAGTTTTGTTTTTTTTTTATAATTTTATTTTGTTACATATCCATCCTCAGTTCGACCGTTCCTGAACCATGAAGACTCTTTTGCATAACTTCCATTTTGAACCTCGGGGTTCTCTAAATTACAAAATCTCCCCTTTTCCCAGATTATCATCTTCTTTCTCCAACGTTCGCCTTCCCATTAAGAACAATCAAATCTCCTGCAACAAGTTGAGAATGGATTCTTCTGAGAAAAGTTCAGGTATCGTAACAATGGTGTTCCCAGATCGATTCCACTCCGCGATTTTCAGTTTTTTCTCGTAAGATTCTGACTGCTGGATACTTTGTTGTTCCTGG
Organism: Eutrema heterophyllum; assembly: GCA_002933915.1. Lineage (NCBI taxonomy): Eukaryota > Viridiplantae > Streptophyta > Magnoliopsida > Brassicales > Brassicaceae > Eutrema > Eutrema heterophyllum. The sequence continues at coordinate 343,479 of PKMM01017926.1, forward strand.
TTTCAGCTTGCGCCCAGCAGAAGATCGAGATTCCGAACAGCCACAACGAGAAGCTGTTTGGTCTACTTCACGAAACTGGTTCAAGAGAAATTGTTGTCTTGTGCCATGGATTTCAATCCAACAAGGTTAGTGAGATAGCTGATTCGGTTGATTATTGATTTATGTCTTTCTTCTCACTTACCCTTAATCGAAATATGAATCTTGGATTGGAATCAGTGATTCACAAGCGTAAATCTTCAAGCTTTTTTTTGTTTGTTTTTTGTTTTTCTCAGTTCTTGTGGTAACTGAGATCTGAGATTTACTTGATTCATAGGCAAATTCTCTGACATGATGTAGAAACTTATTGTAATTAACAATTCGTGTTTTGGAACATAACTTATGAGTTTATGCAGAATAACCAAATTATGAATAATGTGGCTGCTGCTATAGAGAAAGAAGGGATCAGCGCTTTCCGTTTTGATTTCTCAGGGAATGGGTATGTTTCTCTTGCTTGCGTTAATCATTGATCTTCATCGGTGAATGAGAGAATATGGATTTTGATTTGATTTGATTTTTCGGGCTTGTGCTGTTGCAGAGAGAGTGAAGGCAGTTTCTATTATGGTAACTATAACCATGAAGCTGATGATCTACATTCCGTTATCCAGTACTTCTCTAACATGAACCGTGTGGTTCCTATTATTCTCGGGCACAGTAAAGGTAAAACTAGGACCGTTCGTTCGATCTTCTGCCTCGAGCAGAGGTGAATCCGACATTCGCAAGAGATTCTCAACTTGTTTTGACCGCTAAACTTTTTAAATGCGTAGGAGGTGATGTGGTCCTCCTCTATGCGTCAAAGTATCACGATATCCGCAATGTAATCAATCTCTCGGGACGTTATGACCTGAAAAAAGGCATAGTAGAGCGTCTTGGGGAAGATTTCTTGGAAAGAATTAAGCAGCAAGGATTCATCGATGTTAAAGATGGTATCGTTATTGCTCTTCGGTTTTCCTGCATTGTCTCAGATCAGCGCTCTAGTGTCTCTATCATAAGTGCTGGTATTTTACAGGGAAATCAGGGTACCGGGTTACTGAGGAGAGCTTAATGGAAAGGTTGAACACTGATATGCATGAAGCTTGCCTCAAGATTGACAAAGAATGCAGGTTAGGTTTGCCGAGTTTCTCTCTTATTCACATCGCATGCTTGGGATATAAACAAGCCATGATCGATGTAATGGCAGGGTCTTGACGGTTCATGGATCGGATGACGAGGTAATACCCGTGGAAGATGCAAAGGAGTTTGCAAAGATCATACCGAATCACAAGCTGGAGATTGTGGAAGGAGCTGATCATTGTTATACCAAACATCAAAGTCAATTGGTTTCAACAGTTATGGAGTTCATAAAGACAATCATCGTGAAGAAGAACTAGTCTTATTTTTCTTTAAGCAAATTCTGCGACCGCTAGAGCCGCCACTTCTCTGATTTCATAGAAACAAAGCGGTACATTGTCTTGTTTGTTTGATTGAGCTTATATATCCAAGATCTAGAGAGCCAATTCATCATCAATTGTGAATCCGTTCTACTCGTAACAATGAAACATTCCCAGGTCTAAATGTATACCATAAGCAAAACATATTTATCACCTACTGTGCGGATATGGCAAGTATAGCACGAAGAGCTCAGAGTTGTTAACGATTTTGCGGCTCTCATTCTTAATATAGAGACATGACATTGTTCAGAAGCACCAAAACAACATGACTTGATGACAGCACACAGATAACCAAATTCCCCAATCAAATATTTATCCAAGCATAGAGATTTCACAGGTTGCTTTAACATTAACGACAAATCATCCACAAAAATACAGTAAAACAAGGTTGGAGCTTTTAACATAGCAACACAATAAAAACCACTCCATCACAGAAAAACACAATTTCAGCTCAGACCTTGATTCAGCTCATATATCACTATTTTTCAGGAAAAAAAAAAAACAGAACTTGAGAGCTTAATAAGAATTTTTTTGTATAACTGCAAACTAAAAGATAAATCAAACACAGGAAGTTTTAAGTAACACCATCTTGGTCACTCAGAAAAAGAAAACATAAACACAATTGATTATGAAAGACAATACTATATTGGTGATAAGTGTATATTTTGCATGTTTTTAAAGTTTAGTTTCATAGATTTTTAGTTCCAATTTGTATAGTTTTGGGATATTTTCATGCATTTAGGTCCAACTTGAGTCTCAATACATTTTAGATGTCATAGGTCGTCTTTGCATTCTTTTTGGCTTACTTGAGCCATTTTCAGGTGTTCTTGGAGTCAGAGGAGTTTGAGGAGTGAGAATAGCCATCATAAAAGGTCATTGCGGAATACAGAGATGCAGGATCAGGTTGAGAAGTCAGAAGTTTGGCATTGGATGAAGGACTTTACACCGATGGATTGAGCTCATATTTTAACACAAGCTAGATACATGAATTAGCTTTCATTTGGAAGTTGTTTGAGGCCATTCCACCGGTGCGATCAAGAGTTATGCCAATTTTCGTGACGACGGTCCAGTCTGGCGTGCAAGATGAGCGGGTGGAGAAACAAGCCAGATCGATCGATCCCAAACGACGCACATTTCCCAGACCGACCTACACTGCCAGATCGATCGATCTCATGTTTTTTTGGGATCGATCGATCCCCTCTAGATCGACCGATCCACCACCGCGATCGAAGCCATCCGAAGTGCTTTAAAGATCGACTCATATGAAGGGTTTCCGTTTGGATTTACCTTCCACAATATTCATGAAAGTTATAGGTAATTGAGTTAGATTTCCCATGGAGGTGGTTTCGAGTCATTCCGACATGTGGTTCAAGAGTTATGGCCGATTTAGTGAAGACGTATCAAACCAAAAACTAGCCTCCGAAAACAGTGTAAAAACGTGTTTTTAACTATTCCACCAAACTTTTGGTGACTTTGGTNCACTTGCTGCCAACCGGTTTGTTCGGTATTCTTCAGAACACCTTAGTCCCACATCCAAAACCAGTGTCAAGCACTCAGCAACAGGGAAACCGACTCTGAGACCGTTGTGAAGAATCGATTTGTCTGCAATGTCCAATACTCTTTCTGGCAACGCCGACTTGGTGTAACTGTGTAGTGTAAAATTTCCCCCAAATAACTCATTCGTTGGTCGTTTCCCAGTGAACATTTCCAAAAGGAGAACCCCAAAGCTATACACATCACCGTGTACTGATGGTTGTCCTCCCATTCCATATTCTGCACCATAATTCACATAAACAAAATTGGAGTAATAAAAGAATATACTAATTTTGTTCATTCAAACATTACAGATGTGTGATATTTTTACCTGGTGCGGCATAGCCAATGGTTCCTCTAACGATGGCCGAGTTGAGTTGGTTGAGGAAGGACTCCTTGTCGAATTTGAGGAGAAGTCGAGCCAGACCAAAGTCGCTAACATGGGCAGTCAAAACATCAAATCATCGTCTAGGAGGATGTTGCTTGGCTTAAGATCGCAATGAGCGATAGGTTCATGACAATGAACATGAAGATAGTCCAAAACAGAAGCCACGTCTATGGCAATTTTGAGCCTTTCAAGAAGGTTCAAGGTTCTTGGGGACCTAAGAATCTCTTCGACTTCCTCTGGGTGCAACCACATATCTAGGCTTCCATTGGACATGAACTCATAAATGAGAGCTCTGAATCAAATTCCTTGTAAATCAATACTCACACAAGCTGTCAATAGTTTCACAAGATTACGATGCCTTATGTCCTTCAAGGATTCACATTCTGCCATAAAGCTCTTCATTGCTCCACGTCTCTGCATATTTAGAACTTTGACTGCAACAACTTTGTTCTCCGCTGGAAGCAATGCTTTAAACACAGTACCAAAACTGACTGATCCAATCTGATTGCTTGAAGAGAAGTCATCTGTCGCGTTTCGAAGATCTGCATAACTTATCTTCTCATCGAAGAACTCCAATATAGAAGGAGCTGGATTATTGGTCTGCTGGTTCTTCTTCCTTTTTCTGAGCCAAAGTAGAGAAACTGACGCTACGAAAAATAGCAAAACCAAAGTTATGCTTATGCTTACCCCGATCGAAACTTTCTTTGAAAGAAAGGAATGCTTTCTCCCCATTGGTGGTGCTTGCGCAAGGCATGGCTTTAGTTGCAATTCCCTGAAGCCTCCACACATACATTTTTTGTTCCCAAATACTGAAAGTATATATAGTAGCATTCTGAAAATTCCCTTCTGTTGGCACCATCCCCTCAAAATTATTAATGGATAGATTGAGATACTGCAACTTAGAAAAGATTGCAAAATATCTAGGGATGTTTCCGAAGAGACTATTTCTCGATAAATCAACTTCTTTAACACCCATCAACCCACTTATATTTGGAATGTGCCCATCAAAAAAATTTCCTTGCAGAAAAAGTTGTTCCATCGAGAGACATTTTCCCAATGTTTGTGGGAGCTGTCCCGATAATTGATTATGCGCAACAGATAGTGTAACCAAATTTTGTAGTCGTCCAACGTCTTTTGGTAGAGAACCAGTCAACGAATCACTTTCCATGCTTAGGTTAACAAGGAATGAAATTTTCATAATTTCTTGAGGTATAGTCCCATTCAACTTATTAAACCCAATCCTCAACGATCGTAGGTTACTACAGTTACCACCTTTTGAAGATTCGAGATGTTGGGAAGTGTTGTTGGGATGGCTCATGTAAAATGATTCCTTCCCATAGATAACACTCGAAGATTTGGCAGCAGGTTACCAAAATCATGCCGCAGGCTACCCGAGAATCGATTAGCAAGGATACCTAAAAACTCAAGTGAAGACATATTGTAGAAAGGAGGAAAAACACCTGAGAAATTGTTCATTGCTAACTCAAGATACACTATTTGAGTCCATCTAGCTATATCATCTGGAATTCCTCCTTCAATATTGTTATATCCAATGTCAAGAGCTCTGAGGGATGTCAAGTTTCCTAGAGATGCAGGGAGCTTCCCTTTTAGCTGGTTTTTACCAAGACGTAAATATACAAGCTTTGTCAATGACTAGTTCTGAAGGAAAGCCTTGAGCAACATGATTTGAATATAAATCAAGGCCCAACAATCTAGAGCAGTTATAAAGACCGGCGGGAATCTTTCCCTCAAGAAAATTAAAGCTCATATTCAAGTAATGAAGTCTAAACAAGTTTCCCACTTCTTGAGGTATGGTTCCACCAAAAGAGTTTTCAAAGAGATCAAGTGATATGAGAAACGAAAGATTACCAATATATGGTGATATCACCCCGTCCAATTGCAATCCTTCGAGGTACAGCCCAACAACTCTCTTGTGTTTGCGGCCACATGTAACCCCTTTCCATTTGCAGAGAGGGAATGAGTTATTCCATGAGGACAAGAGAACTTTTTTGCCTCCGGAAACTTGAGACTTGAACTCGAGCAACGCTTGCCTATTAGTTTCATCGGTAAAAACAATATCATTCAAGTAACAAGAGAGTATTCAAAGAAAGTAAAAGAAAAAATCCCATGCTTAAATTATTTTCTATATATATATATATTTTTTTTTTTTCTTTTGTGGTTAAAAGCTTCAGATGCCAATCATAATTTGCAGGAAAGTGAATATAAAGGACGAAGCAGTTGCGAAATGGCTCTAACTTTTGGTGATGATGAAACTTGTACGTTAATAGCCCACTGAGAAAATTGCAAGATTTTTCCATAATCGACACAATGCATTAATGTGTCCTTCTTGCCATGAAAGTCAAGTAGCCAACTGTCTAAAACGACCAAAAACATATTAAATACTAGTCTTGAGGACTTATGAAGGAATCGACCAATTGGCAACAGGTTTTGTGTAAGTAAAAAAAACTTCTTTGGCAGTTAGATTTCCATGACCGGCAAGATCTCTACATTCATCATGACTTTCACAGTTCCTCCATTTTGATCTTGCAGATTCTGTCACTCCTTCTTCAAGTGTGANGATTAACTCCTTTGTGGCTTCACTTGCTGCCAACCGGTTTGTTCGGTATTCTTCAAAACACCTTAGTCCCACATCCAAAACCAGTGTCAAGCACTCAACAACAGGGAAACCGACTCTGAGACCGTTGTGAAGAATCGATTTGTCTGCAATGTCCAATACTCTTTCTAGCAACGCCGACTTGGTGTAACTGGGTAGTGTAAAATTTCCCCCAAATAACTCATTCGTTGGTCGTTTCCCAGTGAACATGTTAGGTTTTAATATTCAATTCAACCTCTAGTCTTAGCTCTTAAACCAGAACTACTTCGATCAATTGACCTTGATACGTTAGTTTGTTGTTGATTCAAGTAAGACACAAGAAATTTGTTAACCCAGTTCCCTTTCGGTACGTCTGGGGAGAGACGGTACTCTCAACGATCCACTAGAACAATCAAGTGTTTACAAGAAGGTTTTTGCTGTCTATCTTACTTGTAGCTTTCTCTTTTCCTATTACAGGTTTTACCGAGACAAGCAACAAGGAACCAAGATAGATGTGACGAGAAAGAAACAACCTGAAGAGGATGAAGACCTTGAAGAAAAACCCTTAACCGTGTCTCTCTCTTTTCTTTTCTCTTCTTCAAACTCTCTGTATCTTTTTCTCTCTAACGTGCCCCCCTTCAAAAAACCCTTAGAAGCATTTATATATATCTCCTTGTAAACGAATGATCTAGGACCTAGCCCATGGAATTAAGTCCAATAACATAAAGCCCATATTTCCACAAATCTCCACCTTGGGCTTTGGTGTGCAAATGGCCCATTTCCTCTCTTATCCTCTTCTTCCCATCGTGAGGAGAAGAAAGAAAGAAAACAAGTTTCCTCTTTACCGATTTCAACCTAGATCGAACCCATTTGCAAATTCCGGCGAGACCTTAGCAAATTCCGGCGATTCCTTTCCGCCATAGTTTATGTATCCCCACCTGATCGATTTACCTCAACCGCGAGATACCCTAAAGCTTTTCTTGTCTCGCCGTGTTCTAGTGGAATCTCTCTCGGCGCTCCTCCTTCGACTTCACCGCCGGTGGAGACTGCTGCTGCCGCCGTTTTAGACCAGTGCCGGCCAGGCTCACGAACTTTCACCGTCGGCCTTCCAAATCTCAGATGCGTCGACTTATCTTCGATCCTTCTGCCGTTTTGATAGTGAGCCGCCGCAATTTCGACTCAAGCACCGTTCATCGCTATCGCCGCCTTCACCGGCGTCGCACAGTTTTGCAATCCTAGGTAAAACCCGAAACCCCTACAACCATCTCTTTACCGTGATGCCATTTCAGTTTCTTTATCTGCGATTTCAATTTCTTATGAAATCATCATCTTCACCTTTGTTGTTTTACAGGTTTTGATGACTCCATAGATTTCAAATACCCATGGTGAATGTCAGGTAAGACACCTAAACATGTGATGCTTTTATTTCAAATTTGACCATATGAAATATTTCCCTTTTTCTCCATCGATTCCCTTAAGATGGCAAAATGTTTTCAAACCCATGTCTTCTCCTTTTTCTTTTGAGATGGTGAATCGATAAACCCAGCTCTCTATTTCCAGATTTTACCACCTGTCGATTTATTCTTTCCCGATACTGATTTCTTTCAATATCTTCTGTCTTTGTGAGATGCCCAATCGACAAGAGCAATCTCAAGACGTCCCAGAAACAACTACGGAATGACATTGAGAAGCGCCATGAACTTCTCAAACGTGTTTCTCGGCTTAGGGACAATCTCAAAAATTTCATTCTTGTCCAGAGATTGTTTTTCCTCTACCATAGCCTGCTTCCACTTCTTCCAGTCTTTACTTCTTCTAGCTTCTGCAACTGACTTAGGTTCATCTAACTCTATGCTTTCAGCACTATATAAAGCATAAGCCAAAAAATCAGAATCTTCAAACCTGGATGGTGGTTTGATAGTTCTTCTCTCTCTGTCTCTTGCCAGCAAATAATCATCAAGAGACTCTTGTTCATTCTGATTCTCCTGTTCTTCCTCAGATTCATGTTCCTCTTCTGATTCTGAATTTTCTGAAGTATCTCCACCTAGACCAGTAGAATCTGTACTTCTTGAAACTTCTCCACCTTGACCAGTGGATTCTTGAACTGAACCATTTGGAGTTGGTCCTTGAATCAACCCAGCTCTGAAAGTAACTTTCTTCTTCTTCGTAGATTTAGTTACTTCTTTCTGATCTTGTTTATTATACAGCTTTTCCTCATCAAAGACTACATTCATGCTGTTTGTACATTTCCCATTTTCCGGTATCCATACCCTGTAACCTTTAGTACTTTGTGGATATCCCATGAAAATCCCTTTAACAGCTCTTGGACTCATCTTATCCTGTATTACATGAACATATGCAACACAACCAAACCGTCTGAGATGACTGTAATCAACCTTTGATCCTGACCAAACCTCTTCAGGAATCTTGAACTTCAATGATGCATTTGGTGATCTGTTTATGAGATAAACCGCAGTAGAAGCTGCCTTAGCCCAGAATTTCTTTTCCATTCCTGTTTCTGCTATAATACACCTGATTTTCTCAGCTATTGTCCTGTTCATCCTCTTAGATACTCCATTTTGCTGTGGAGTATAAGTAGAAGTTCTATGCCTTTTAATCCCTGAGTTTTGACATAGCTTATCCATCTGATTGTTGCAGAACTCTAACCCATTATCTGTCCTTAGAAACTTTATCTTCTTACTTTTCTGATTTTCCACAAGTGCTTTCCACTCTGAAAAAATCTCTAACACTTCATCTTTACTCTTTAGGAACCTGATCCAGACCTTCCTTGAGTAATCATCAATGAATGTAAGAAAGTATCTACACCCAGACATGCTTGGCTCGTTTGACACTGAGCCCCATAGATCACTGTGAATGTATTCTAAAATACCTTTAGTCATGTGTTTGCCTTCTGGAAATCTCTGTTTGTGAGACTTACCAAACACACACTTTTCACAGAAATCTAGGGTGTGGACTTCCTTTGAGTCTAGATAACCCCCTTTGACCAGAAGATTCATGTTTTTAAGACTCATGTGTCCCAACCTTGAATGCCATCTGTTTGTCAAATTGACTTCAGTTCTGACCACATATGCTTCCCCTCTCACAATTGTTCCCTGCAAATAGTACAGCCCGTTCTCATATTTTCCTGAAATCACTTTTTGGCCTTTCTTGTAGAAAGTAACTATGAAGTCCTTCCCTTCATATTCACACCCGTTCTTTTCTAACTGGCCATAAGAGATGAGATTTTTTCCCATGGTTGGCATGTATCTCACATCAGTCAATATCACAGTAGCTCCTTCTGAGTTTATGATCTTAAGTTTCCCCATGCCTTTGACTTCACTGTGGGTATTGTTACCCATCATCACCTCCCCCATCAAACTCTTTGAAGTCAAACAAGACATCTTTATCTGGTGTAATGTGGAATGTACACCCAGAATCCATCACCTATTCATCCATGGTGTCTTGTACGCTTGCTGTTAAGACCATAGGTTCCTCTTTTTTCTGAGCTACATTTGCAGATTCTTGTTTCCAGTTTTTCCTCTCAGGACACTCTTTCTTGTAATGTCCCTCTTTCCCGCATATCCAACATTCTCTAGGTTTTGGCTGATTCTTTGGTCTAGACTTCGACCTTGTGTCTTTGTTCTTGGATCTACCCTTGTACTGACCTGTAGTCCTCTTTTCAGACCTTCCTCTACTTGCAACCAGAACGTCTACACTTGACTTTGCCTTTCCTAGGAGCCCTTTTTCTTTTAGCTCAACTTCTTTGGCATATGCTGAAGTCACCACTTCATTCAACGTGAGAGTCTGTTTTCCGTTGCCGTATTTGAGAGTGTGAACAAGTGAGTCAAACTGATTAGGTAAGCTAGATAAAACCTGAACCGCTTGATCCTCATCACTCACTGTTATGTCCAAACTTTCCAAATCATCCACCAGTCTAAGAAACACATCAAGATTCTCCTCTACGCTTTTGTGCTCTTCCATCTTGAAACTGGCAAATCTTTGCTTCAAATAGATACGATTTGGTAAGGTCTTTGTCTGGTAATCCCTCTCTAGAGCTTTCCACACACCTAGAGCTGTGGTTTGTTTCATAACTTTCCGCAGGATTAGATTGCTAAGACAAGAGCATATCAAGTTCTTTGCCTTTTTGTCCTTCTCCTTTTTCACTTTATCAACCGGAGATGGCGCAGTCTTAGCATCTGTTTCACCTTCTTTTTCTTTACCTTTAACCGATGCTGCACTAGATTCTTCTTCGCTGAGTGCAGAATCTAACTCCAGATTTTCAAGGGCCATAAGCATCTTGAATTTCCACATTCCAAAGTCTCCTTTACCATCAAACTTCTCCACATCAATTTTACTTTGAGTGGTTTCCATGATTCAGACTTTTCAGTTGAAAACACTTGATTGAATAACCTTGAACTTCCCTGAAACAACACCAATCGCAGATCAGAAACTGAAACCGTATCCTCTGCTTAAACCCGGTGCTCTGATACCACTTGTTAGGTTTTAATATCGAATTCAACCTCAACTTTAGCCAATATGAATTAAGCTAACCACGATCAATTGACCTTGACACGTTTTGTTTGTTGTTGATTCAAATAAGGCACAAGAAATTTGTTAACCCAGTTCCCTTTCGGTACGTCTGGGGAGAGACGGTACTCTCAACAATCCACTAGAACAATCAAGTGCTTACAAGAAGGTTTTGCTGTCTATCTTACTTGTAACTTTCTCTTTTCCTATTACAGGTTTTGCCGAGACAAGCAACAAGGAACCAAGGTAGATGTGACGAGAAAGAAACAACCTGAAGAGGATGAAGACCTTGAAGAAAAAAAAACCCTTAACCGTGTCTCTCTCTCTTCTTTTCTCTTCCTCAAACTCTCTGTATCTTTTTTCTCTCTAACGTGCTCCTCTTCAAAAACCCTTAGAAGCATTTATATATATCTACTTGTAAAAGAATGGGCCACGACCTAGCCCATGGAATTAGGTCCAATATTACAAAGCCCATACTTCCACA
>PKMM01017926.1:354621-387420 GCA_002933915.1 Eutrema heterophyllum
GGATTCCAAAACCATATGACCAATAGCTTAAACCAAGGTAATTTAATCAAAAAACAACGACATAACAATATTATAAATATTATTCAGACTCTTCATCTTCATCAGTCAGTTCGATATCAGGATTTCCATCTTCATCATCTGATCCAACATCCACTTCTTCTATATCATCAAGATCTTCTGATTGGCCATATGTTAGTGTCTCCACATGCAATGAATCAGAATAGATAACTGGATCACCCCCTTCATGTTGCATTGCAGTGAAATCCAAATTTTGGTTGAATAAAATTTTCCTCTCGGTTGTATCACGATCGTCGCTTTCCATTGTTGATCTTTTTATTAGTAACCCGCGGATACAGAACATAACATACTTCATCTGCTTGTGAAGCCAAAATAAAAGGATCGTATTTTCCATGACGTTTTCTTGCATTAACATCGATAATCCTTGACTTGTTTACTCGTATACCTTTTCCAATGGTTGAATCATACCAATCACATTTGAAAATCACAACTTTTAGATGAACTGGTCCAGGATAATGAAGCTCAAAAATTTATCTCAATACTCCATAGAAATCAGGTTCTTCACTCGAGACAGAAGATGTAGTGTCTTTGACACAAACTCCGTAATTGGCATTCTTTTTGTCTTTCCCATGATCGTATGTGTGAAATATATATCCGAGACAAAAATACATTGGCCAACAAGTAACTTTTGTCATTGGACCATGGACGAGCGTTTGCAACCACTTGCGATATGAATTATGCTTCCACGTATTCTCCACCTAAATTTCATCAACATATATGCACCACTTTTGTTATAAAATAAACTTATCAAAGATTTATCACAAAAAAAAAATCTTACATGCTCTTTTAACCAACTTGCAAATTGATTTCTCTAAGCACAGTTATCTCGTTATCACTTATCCCAGGATTCGAAGTAGTCATGTTCTCATTAAATAACCTATATAAAAATCGCATAAAGAATCAAAACAATATCTTATGTTCACTCTGTAAAAATATAAAATAAAGTATGTGCATATCAATTTCACGTACATTTCAAATGGTCTTAATTGATCGCAGTTTCGTAGAACATATGCATGTGTGATATGGTAATCTTTCTCTTGAAGCCATATTTCCTTTTTTCCACCGCTGCCCCTCCCTGGTTGAGAAAAATTGTCTGGAATTTCACCAAACTGGTGTGTATCTCCATGATTACCTCCATCATAGTGTCGTTCTTCTGTTCGGCTTTTTGTCTTGATGTGTGGCTCAAAGTAATAAGTACCAAAAGTAGAAATTTCTTCATTGATGTATTGCTCAACAATCGAGCCTTCCACCTTTGCCTTATTTTTCACTTTTTTTTTAAGATGGCCCATGTATCGTTCAAAAGGATACATCCATCTAAATTGCACCGGTCCTCCAAGTCTAGCTTCATGTGGCAAGTGAATTGGCAAATGCTCCATAACATCAAAAAACGACGGAGGAAATATTTTCTCCAAATTACAAAGAACCATACAAATGTTCTGATGCAATACTGTAACACTGTCTTTATGTAAAGTTCTTGAGCAAAGATCACGGAAAAACAAGCTAACACCTACAAAAAAGTTAGATAATTAAATTTATATTAAGTTTTAAACATGGATATACATGTATAAATATAATATATGAATAATAAGACCGACAAGTTTTTAACAAAAAAAATGTAAACATAAAGTTCGATATAAAACTCATTGAGAAACTAATTTCCATCAAGTTCAAAATGCAAAGTGGTATCCAGTCACCGAATTACATTAACAATAACTAATTTAAACATATCCATTTTTAGAACTTTTTCCTCACAAATCGCCATAAGAATCGGTCAAATTAGAGAACCATTTCTTATAGGAAAAAGCCAATTTAGAGTCTAAAAGAAAGAGAGACTGAAATCAAAAGTAATTTTGAAAAATTCAAAGAAGAAGAGCAATAACCGTATATATATATTAAAAAAATAATAGAATAACCAGATAAGAAATCAATGTAAAGACGAAGCCTAAAAATATACATATCAGAGGATTGTAAAAAAAAAAACGATTTCATATGCTTCGTTTGAGAATCTTCAACAGAAACTAAGCTAAGATCAAAATCCAAAAGAATCAGTTTCTTTGTCAGTAGCGAAATTCAATTGATCTCCAAAACAAGAACCATATAAGTTTATTCAATCCCACTACGGTTTAAACAACTAAATTAAAGCCCATGTGCTTTAGATTTAAAAGCCAAGATCCAACTCTAACAACCTTTAAATATCTTTTACGTACAGAGCTTAGAGGAAAGTACAAGAAATTAACCAAACCGTTACAATATCAAATTTGTGTTGACAGTAATTTTGTTTAGCAATCAAGATATCACAGAGCTCTGATCGTACTTAAAAACCAACAATCTTTAAGAATTTTCTAAAAAAACTGAGCTAAAGAATAACATAGAGAAAGAAGCAGAGGGAGTAAAATTAATTAAGCTCATAGTTATAGACTTACCAGATAGTGCTTCGTGTACAGATTTTTCCATAAGCTTGGCAAACGCAATAGGAAGTAGACGTTGCATTATAACATGATAGTCATGACTTTTCATTCCTGTTAATTTTCCTCCCGAAAGATCGACACACTTAGATAGACTTGATACATATCCATCAGAAAACTTAACATCTTTTTTGAGCCATTGAAGAAAAGTTATTTTTGCATCAGCTTGAAGTCTAAAAATCGGGATTGGTGCCTTTCCATCATTTGTTAAATGTAACTCTTTGCGATTACAATACTCTTCCAAATCAAGTCGTGATCTAACGATATCTTTTGTCTTCCCCTGCACATTCAGTAAAGTATTGATGATATTATCAAAAAAGTTTTTTTCGATGTGCATCACATCAAAATTGTGTCGGAGTTTATGATCTTTTCAATAAGGTAGCTCCCAAAAAATGCTATGCTTATGCCAATTGTGAGTGTCACCGTATCCTCGTAATCGTCCATGGTTTCCTCCACAATCAACAGTTTTTGGCAAAAAATTGACTTCTCTTAAAAGGTTCATCGCTTGTCAATAAAATTCTTTCTGTTCCGTCGATAGCTGTGATCTGTCGCTAGAAAACACCGATGACAATCAAACCAACTTGTTTTTCTACCATGTTTTAACTGAAACGCATCAGTTTGATCCATACAATAAGGATATGCCAACCGTCCATGAGTTGTCCATCCAGAAAGCATACTATAAGCAGGAAAGTCACTTATTGTCCACATAAGTGCAACTCGTAAGAGAAAATTCTGCTTGGTAGAAATATCATATGCATAAACGCCGTTAATCCAAAAATCATTCAATCTTCTATCAATGGTTGAAGAAAAATATCAAGACTTCTCTTAGGATGATTTGGACCAGGAACTAGAATTGTTAGAAACATGAACTTTTGTTTCATGCACATCTCTGGTGGCAAATTATACGGAGTCAAGATAACGGGCTATAATGAATAGTTATGTCCTGACATACCAAACAGATTGAAACCGTCTGTACATAACCCAAGGTAAACGTTTCTTGTCTCAGTAGCAAAATTAGGGAATGCCTCGTTAAATTATTTCTATGCTTCTCCATCTAAGGGATGACACATTTCTCCAGTTGTCCTTAAGTGTTCTGCATGCCATCTCATATTTTTTTGCAGTTTTGTCAGACTGATATAGTCTTTTAAGTCTATCGGCTATCGGCAAATAAAACATTTGGCGATATGCAACTTTTTCTGCCCAGGCTTCTGAGTAGGCTGAAATCTATTTTTTTGCAAAATTTGCAACTCTCCTCATTTGCAGCTTCTTTCCAAAATATCATGCAATTATCTTGACAAACGTCAATTTTGTGATAAGGTAAACCCAATGAATGCATAAGCTTCTTTATATCATAGTAAGAATTCATTGAGTTGTTACCTTGTGGCAAGTAATCTTGTATCAACTGAGCAATCGAGTCCATACAATTTTGAGACAGGTTATAATCTGTCTTCAAACTCATGAGTCGAGCTGCTAAAGAGAGTTGTGAAAGACCTGTACATCCATCATAAACTGGATGTTTTGCAGCATCCAAAATATCATAAAACGTTTTTGCCTCAGCATTAGGCTCTTCTTCCATATTTTGACCAAAATTTGACTCTGTATTACCAAATGCATCTGAAACCATCTCCACATAAGGATTCACTGGCTCTGTATGGGACTTAGACCCAAAAACATCTTCTCCGGCATTTATAAAATCGTTGACAACCTCAGAATCATTGTTTATAATATCGTAATCTTCTCCAGGAGAAATCCAAACCCAATAATTAGGCATAAAACCCCTGTTATATAAATGTTTCAACACGACGTCCTCTTGTAATCTTTTTCCGTTCTCGCACTTAAAACATGGACAAAAGAGTTTTTCAGTCTCAAGAAATAGTGGTTGATTCTTTGCAAATTCCATAAAGTTCTTCAATCCTTTGCAAAATTCTTCTGAAACTTGATCAATGGTATGATCGATCCTTTCATACATCCAACGTCTTATAACTTTGATATCGTTATTCGACGACATTAAGAGAATCTGAAATATCTAAAAATAAAATAAAATAAAACAACGTGAGAATAGATTACTAAAATTAACATACCTCCCGTGGACAAACGATTATTTTAACAAATTTCTGAATACCCCGCGTCTTCTCTTTGACTCTACATCGACGAAGAAGAAGACATCAACCAAAAGAAAAATCACGGCCTAATTAAGAAGCAACCAAAAGCGTAAAAATCATCTTTACCAAATCAGTAGAGAAATAAAATTGTGTGACGACTCACCAAAATTAAACGTGAACAAACTACCGAATCAACGTTAGGAACAAAATTGATTCTGATTTATCAAAAGCAAAGCTCTCTTTGTTGTTTGCTATATATTATGTTGATCTCTTAATTTCTGTAGAAAAGAAAGAGATACATAAAACATATATTAATATAAAAAAGAAATCACAAAAATTCATTTTTTCTCTGCTTTTTGACATAAAACTNATAAAGATAATTTTTTTTTTCTTTTGCTATGGATTGTGACTAATATTTGTAGTTATTCATAAAAAGTTATAACTGAATAAAATTTTAGTAACCCGGTCAAAAAACACCAACGTACTTGCTACATACTTGCTACATATTTTCAGTCACAATTTACAACGATTTTTTTGTATCATCTAATCGTACCAATTAGTGACCGGCAATTAGTCACTCTGTTGTCACAAATCGAGACTTACCATTTTGTTACAAATTTGTCATAAATTTCTACGATAAATGTGGTCACAATATGTCACGGTTGTTACGACATATATTTTCGTCACATTTATGTCACTATTTGTTACAAAAATTGGCTACGAATTAGATAGTCACAATATTGTGACAAAACAACTACTAATTTGTGACATACAAATTAGGTCACAATATCGTCTCCGATATATCACAAATTTGTGACGAATAATTTATGTCTCAAAAGTTGGTCACAATAACTCATTTTTTTTGTAGCGAAAGAGTTTATTGAGATAGATATAAAACTGAAAATACAAATAGCTCTAAAGAGCTTTGTTAACTTTCTTACATGGTATCAGGGCCAAACGGTTCATGGGTTTTGTCTAGCTTCCGTTCATCATCATGTGCTTCCCATTGAAAAGTTTTCTCCTCACATATAAAAAAAAACGATTTAGAGGATTCGGAGAAACAAAGTCGTCAACGTTTGCAAGCCATCCTTCTCGCCGGCAGCTTCACCACGATTCATGGTCTTCGTCTCAATTTGGCTTGACTCGATCTGCGCTCGCGTCAGGGCATCTCTTCCTCATCTATGTGCTCGCGCTCTGGCTCGTTGCTAATGTTCACCATCGTATCAATTCAAATCAAGCTTGATGGTTGGTTTACTTGCTGGATACAGTGCGTACAAGATTGAAGGAGAGATTTTGGGAGTTTTGGTGTTAAATCTGTCACAAAAACTAGCGCAGCTTCTGGATTTCAACGGAGAAAAGAAATTTGCGCGACATCTTAACTCAACTCGAAGAAGCGTGAAAGTGTGGGATAGAAGAGAAGGTCAAAGATGAAGTAACAATGGCTGTAGATTTTCCGATTCCATCTCTTTATCCATGGTAATTGTCTGTTTTTCCATCTGAGACAGAACAAAGCATTGAGAACCGCCGTTTAATAAATTGAGAAGAACTTGAGGGTGGTTGTTTGTTTGGTGGTTCTGTTGGCTGGTTAGATTTGTAGGTGCTGGAATCGTGAAGTTAGAATGAGATAGGACTGTCTTGGGTTTTGGTAAGGATTTGATTGGGGTTACAAGTTTATGTTGAATTTGTGTGGCAAACAAATTTGATGCGTGCACACAAGGTGCTCGGTAAAATGTCAGAGAGAATGACAGATTGTTTAAGTACAGATTTTTGGTGGTATATGATTAGGAAACAGAGAGTTAGTTAAGTTTCGGAAGGTGTAGGAAGAAATTTCTCCTTGGCTGTGAGATAGATTAGTCGAGTTAAACGGGAAAAACCCGAACTCGTTGTGAGACAAATAGGTCAAAAGAACCTGAAAAAGTTCTCACACTAATGACTATTCTCCAAGCTGAATAGAGTCATCTACCTACTTCACATGGATCTTTGACTACTCATGCTACTTTCAAAGCCATCTTCATTTGTGCTTCCAAACTTCGCATCTCGGCTTTCATTCGACACTAAGTTTGCGGGGGAGTATTAGAGCATTCATCTCAAGCCCAACATTGGTCCAACAAGCCCAATGGAATGTTGAATCAATCTCATGTGTTTAGGGTTTTAGACAAGTAATCTCCTACATATATCTTTCCTACGTGTTTGAGTAAAGTAACCTTGGTTGCACAAAAACGCAGCCTCCTCTCCTTTTATCAAAATATCAATCGAATGTTGTTTTGCTCTTGGTGACAATCAAATCCTTTTATTCTCTTTACTTTCTTGTTCTTAATAAAGCTCTTTAGAGCTATTTGTATTTTCAGTTTTATATCTATCTCAATAAGCTCTTTTGAGCAAATCGATCCTTGATTTGAGATTCCTTTCATGTGTCAACATTTGGGAGTAGAGAAGTAACATTAACAGATTCGGAGAACACAAACGTACGAGGATAACATGTGAAGAAGCATAAGTAGGTGGAAAGTTCTTACAACCAAACTCAGGGTTTTTGTCTTATAGTCTTACCGGAGAATCATTGCCGGAAAGGATCAAACTAGTGTTGGGTTGGATAGCTCGGGTGCAACAGCAAAGTGCAGTCCCCTGCGTTGAGGCACACCACCGTGTATCATGAAAACAGATAGAGCCGCTGCTTCCTGATATTCAAAGAAACAAAAGCGATCCACTGTTTGTTAGATTGAGCATTTACAAATTAACAGAGTTAATGCAAGAGGTTTTTTTGTGTTCACACCTGTCTTTGCCTCCGGCGTTGTAGTATAACGATGACCCATACCATGATGTAACATGGGAGGAGAAAATCGGCGGCGCGAAGAAGGAAAAGCTGTTGAAAGTTGAAACCAAATAGAGCAAAAGAAAATAAAAAATTGAACAAAGTCTGGGGGATTTGATGTGTTGCGTTTTTAACGCATTCTAACCCTTGTTTTATATATATATTCGAGTCTTTATCGAGTTTTTTAGTCCTTTTAGAGTCATTTCATGTCTAAAAACGTTTCAAGACGGAGTTTGGAGAAGTAGGAGCGGAAAAACGGCGAAACGCACAAAAAGGGACTGGATCAACAAAAGCGGCGAAACGCAAAGTCAAACTTTGAATTTTCCAGTCTTAGCCCAAAAAGTCTTCAAAAATAAACGTAAAGTCAAACTTTGACTTTTCCAGTCTTTGCCCAAAAAGTCTTCAAAAATCAGATCTTGATCTCACCAACCACGATTTATTGTTGTTATAAGTAAACGTTGGAGGCTATGCTTCATTATCCAATCTAAATTTCCATAATCCATGCTTTTATATTTGTAGAAAACTCTTATTATTGTTCTTGTAAGGATTTGGAGAAGATCTCTCGTTCTTCGATACTCGGAGAAGATTTCTAAACTCTGTCTTTTTATATCTATTTCTTTTTTTTTTGTTATGCGATTCTCTATATATATTTGTGTTTTCTCTGCAATTATGATTGAGTAGTCGTTTAGTTAGGTGATAACATCATATTTTGCATGTTTTTAAGGTTTAGTTTCATAGGTTTTTAGTTCCACTTTGTATAGTTTTTGAGTTGTTTTCATGCATTTGAGTCTCATTTGCATTGCATTGCATTTTAGATGTCCTAGGTTGTCTTTGCATTCTTTTTGGCTTGCTTGAGCCATTTTCAGGTGTTCTTGGAGTCAGAGGAGTTGGAGGAGTGAAAATAGCCACATAAAAGGTCATTGCGGAAAACAGAGATGCAGGATCAGGTTGAGACGTCAGACGTTTGGCATTGGATGAAAGACTTCCCACCGATGGATTGAGCTCAGATTTTAACACAAGATAGATCAATGGATTAGCTTTCATTTGGAAGTTGTTTGAGGACATTCCAACGGTGCGATCAAAAGTTATGCCGATTTTCGTGACGACGGTCCCGTCTGGCGAGCAAGAGGAGCGAGTGGAGAAACAAGCTTGGATCGATCGATCCCCTACGTTGACCATTTTCTGGGCCGAAACCACCCGAAGTGCTCTAAAGATCGACTCAGAAGAACGGTTTCCATTCGAATTTAGCTTTAGCGGTCTTCATGAAAGTTGTAGATATTTGAGTTAGCTTTCTAATGGAGGTGGTTTCAAGTCATTCTGAGCAGTGGTTCGAGAGTTATGGCGGATTTAGTGAAGACGTATCAAACCGAAAACTAGTCTCCTAAAACAGTGTAAAAACGTCACTTTCTCTACTTCACCTAATTTTTGGTGACTTTGGACGCCCAAAGCTGTATAATTATTGGTCTTTGGACCAGATCTATGTACCTTTTATCACTTTTAACAAAAACTCTAGAGAGAAAACTTTGTTCTTGATTTGAAGATTTGTAATCCTAAGAAGATCTAGTGAAGTTTTCTTGAATCCTCTTCTATTTTTCTTCTTATTTCGCTTATGGCTTTCATTTGTACGGTTTATATTTGTGATTTAGCTATGTGTGAGTAGTTCTTTTAGGATTCTTGGGTGAAGTAGATTAGGGTGATTCTAGGTTTGTTCTTGATATTTAGGAGTTAGATTACTTGAAATCCTTTTTCATTAAGTGTTCTTAATGCTAGATTGACCTTGATCTAGTTGATCTAGAACCTAGGGAGTTTCATCACCCGGAAGGTGTTTGATGAAAGTCTTGAACGAATTTAATGAGTGCTTTTCATATCTTAGCCAACGGAAGTTGTAGTCTAAGGTGAATTGTGGCTATTTAGACTTGTGTTCATTGCTTGTTAGTCATAGAATCGCGAACGGACGTTTATGACGGTTTATGACTAAGAAAGGGGTTAATACCATGGACGTGGATTAATCTTTGGTGTGTTCTAAGGCCTAAGGAGGTATTTAGTCGAATGTTTGAGCATCTTGAATAGATTAAAGGATCACCCGAGTCGTTAACTTTACCCGAGAATTCGTTTGTTTAAATCAATATTAAACGTTCTCTTGATTACTTTGCTTCTCGTTTATTGGAATTGAAATTGTGTCCTGTCATTTATTAAATTTCTGTATGTTTCACTTGTTCGATAAAAACCCAACCCTAATTATCGCTTAGATTAGATAGCGTCTTGTATTCTTAGTGCGCCATTCTTATTTCCTTGTGGATTCGATCCCAAAGTGCTGCAATGACATGCCATTAGATTGAGGCATTGTGCACAATGGGTAATTGTGCGGACCGTAGAAAGTCCAACTATCATTAGGTCAAGGGTTTTTCAAAGGATTTCGTGAATCAATGGTTTAGGTTGATTAAATAGGGGTTTATATGTTGGATTCTTCATCTAGGTTGTTCTTAGTGCTTGAACTAGATTGATCACTTAGTTCATGATCTTAAGTTATTTAACGCACGGGAGTTTGTTTAAATACTTGAAAGAACCTACGTGAGTAAAACGTCCTTATCCAACGGGAGTTTATGTTAAGGCGTTTTGTGAACTTATCATATCGGACTAGAATGCATGCTTATATTAGAACTTTTGAATTCAACGGGAGTTAGTCTTCATAGATCTAAGCATAGGGATTAATACTTTGGGAAAAGATTAATCTATTATTAAGTTTGAGTTCTAGAACGATTCTTATTTCAATCCCTTGTTTAAGATACTTTAACCGTTATTCATGTTTCCCAAGAATTTACCCTGGACCTAGCGTTTTCTTTAAATTGAATTTACATCGTTTTAATAGTCGTTCTCAGTCTCGAAAATACAAAACCACCAAAACTGTAATTCGTCTTAGCTCTATTTTCTTCTTACATTCTTGTAGTGTAACACTTGATCTTTGTGGATTCGATCCTAAAGTGCTACATCGACATACCGTTATAATTGCGGTAGTGTGCACTCTAGTTATTAATTGACGTGGTAAAACACCCCAAATCATCCTCCAACGTCTTTTGGTAGAGAACCAATCAACAAATTACTTTCCATGCTTAGGTTAACAAGGAATGGGATTTTCATAACTTCTTGAGGTATAGTCCCATTCAACTTATTAAACCCAATCCTCAACGATCGTAGGTTACTACAGTTACCGAGACTGGAAGGAACAATTCCCTCAAAACTATTGTTGTCCAAATGCAGTGACACTAACCGAGTGATGTTGCCTATAGAAGATGGTATCTCTCCTGACAACCTATTTGAATTGAGACTTAATCCCTCTAATTCTAAAAGCTTACCAATAGAGGTTGGGAGTAGACCAGTTAACCGATTTCCATCTAACCCAAAAATTTGTAGGTTTATGAAATTACCAATTTCATGGGGAATGCTTCCAGAGATGAAATTTATTCCAAGGTCTAAATTTTGGAGATTCGTGGTCAGATTCGCGATGGAGTTAGGCAAGTGACCTCCAAGACAAGACAACTTTTTTGCCTCCGGAAACTTGAGACTTGAACTCAAGCAACGCTTGCTTATCAGTTTCATCGGTGAAACAATATCCTTCAAGTAACAAGAGAGTATTCAAAGAAAGTAAAAGAAAAAATCTCATGCTTAAATTTTTTTTTTTTTTTGTGGTTAAAAGATTCAGATGCTTCTCATAATTTGCAGAAAAGTGAATATAAAGGACGAAGCAGTTGCAAAATGGCTCTAACTTTTGGTGATGATGAAACTTGTACGTTAATAGCCCACTGAGAAAATTGCAAGATTTTTCCATAACCGACACAATGCATTAATGTATCCTTCTTGCCATGAAAGCCAAGTAGCCAATTGTCTAAAACGACCAAAAAACATTAAATACTAGTCTTGAGGATTTATGAAGAAATCGACCAATTGGCGACAGGTTTTGACGTTTTGTGTAAGTTAAAAAAGCTTCTTTGGCAGTTAAATTTCCATGACCGGCAAGATCTCTACATTCATCATGACTTTCACAGTTCCTCCATTTTGATCTTGCAGATTCTGTCACTTCTTCAAGTGTGAGATAACCGACCCCAATTCTCTGTTCAATTCCAGTCCCGGTCTAGCCTTTAGTAAACCAAACCTGTACGAATTTCTCCTTCCTTAGATGAAAAACAGAGAACAACTTCAACCTCAAGTAGCATAAGAGCAATGAAAGCAACTAAAGAAACAGTCTCATGCTTCTCATATTTGTCAGGAAAAATTGATTCAAAGTAAAAAAAAAACCGATTGAAGAACAATTTTGGTAAAATAAAGGTTTTAAAAAGGGTAACTGAATACTGAGTGGTGTTTTATTGTTATTAAAACGGCAAGTATTGCTCAACTGCTGCTGCTGCCTGGATTATTTACCCCATGACAGGTTTTTTTTTTTTTTTTTAACACTGTTACATCATCACCAGAGATAATTGATCTAATTCTATTACAAATGATGATTAATCGATCAAATTCCCTTACCTGCAACACTTACGATTGTGATGAAGAGCTCTACGAACGATTCCACGACGCAGATTTTCCCGCAACACAACAGACGATTCTACTTGCACCACATCCATGATGGACAACTCTCCTCGCAACACACAAGATCACGATGAACGGTTATACCTGGAACACTTTGAAATCTTTGATAAGCTTTGCATATGTTAATCTGCAAAACCTGGGAATCATACCCAGACCTGGTGTAAAAGTTTTTTAAACCTTTTGACCACTAGACTGTGCTTCCACTATCGGTTACTTTTATATGTGTTTTTATTTTTTCCCTTTTTCATTAATTTCCTTAAGGATGATTATGAATCCTTTTTCAATTAGGTTTAGGGTCGATTATGACCTACTGCTTTCGGTATAAATAGGTTACGATTATTATTTTTTTTTTCTTCTAAAAGACACCTTTGATAATCTATTGATTTTGAGAAAGAAAGAAGAGTATTCTCAAACCTCGAGAACCAAATCACAAGTTGAGAATGGATTCGTCTGAGGGAAGTTCATGTACGTAAGAAAGTGCCCTGTTTCGTTATTTTTTCAGTTTCTTTTTTTTTTCCGTAGGATTTATAAAGACAAAAACAGAATCAATCAATACCTTCTCTGCTGATTTTTATTTTCCCTTTTATTTTGTAGTTTGCGCACAGCAGAAGATCGTGATACCGAACAGCCACAACGAGAATCTCGTTGGTCTGCTTCACGAAACTGGTTCAAGAGAAATCGTGGTCTTGTGCCATGGATTTAAATCGGACAAGAACAACACAATCCTCAAGAATGTGGCTGCTGCTATAGAGAAAGAAGGAATCAGCGTTTTTCGTTTTGATTTCTCTGGTAGTGGAGAGAGTGAAGGGAGTTTCAACTACGGTAACTACAAATACGAAGCTGATGATCTACATTCCGTTATCCAACACTTCTCTAACACGAACCGTGCGGTTACTACGATTCTCGGACACAGTAGAGGAGGTAATGTGGTCCTCCTCTACGCCTCCAAGTATCGGGATTGTAATATCCGCAATGTGATCAATATCTCTGGACGTTATGATCTGCAAAAAGGCATACGTCTTGGAGAAGGTTATCTCGAGAGAATTAAGCAACATGGATTCATCGATGCGAAAGAGGGAAAATCCGTGTTCCGTGTTACCGAGGAGAGCTTAACGGAGAGGTTAAACACGGATATGCATCAAGCTTGTCTCAAGATTGACAAAGAATGCAATGTCTTGACGGTTCATGGATCGGATGATAAGGTAGTACCTGTGGGAGATGCCAAGGAGTTTGCGAAGATCATACCGAACCATAAGCTGGAAGTTTTTGAAGGAGCTAATCATGGCTATACCAAGCATCAAAGTCAATTGGTTTCAACAGTTATGGAGTTTATAAAGACAGTCATTGTGAAGAACAACAACTAGTCCTTTTTTCTTGTTCTTTGAGGAATGTTAATGATGTTACATACTACATCTGAATCTTGCGTGTGTCCATTCAATCAAAATTTTCCAATTTGAAGATATTATTAGCAGAATACATATTTATTCAGTCGACTTTGCAAAATTGTATTGGACATTTATTTATCTTTGGTTAAAATTTTAACTAAATAAATCAAAACGAAAGAAAAATAATCATAATAACAATAAGACTGTACATAGTGCCGTGAGAGCTCTGTGTCAACATTTGGGAGTAGAGAAGTAACATTAACAGATTCGGAGAACACAAACGTAAGAGGATAACATGTGAAGACAAATAAGTAGATGGGAAGTTCTTACAACCAAACTCAGGGTTTTTGTCTTATAGTCTTACGGGAGAATCATTGCCGGGAAGGATCAGACTGGTGTTGGGTTGGATATCTGCGGCTCGGGTGCAACAGCAAAGTGCAGTCCCCTGCGTTGAGGCACACCACCATGTATCATGAAAGCAACTTCTGCGGCAGCTAGAGCCGCTGCTTCCTGATATTCAAAGAAACAATAGTGATCCACTGTCTGTTAGATTGAGCATTTACAAATTAACAGAGTTTCTGCAAGAGAATTTTTTGTGTTCACACCTGTCTTTGCCTCCGACGTTGTAGTATACCGATGGCCCATGCCATGATGTAACATGGGAGGAGAAAACCGGCAGCGCGAAGAAGGAAAAGCTGTTGAAAGTTGAAACCAAATAGAGCAAAACAAAAAAAAACAAAAAAAAACTAATCAAACATTAACAAGAAACACAAAGAAGTGTATTCAGAGACGGTATGAAGAAGTCGGGTAAGTAAGTAAAGATATTCATACAGAGAAGAAGGCAGTTGGATCGTCCTCGTCATCAGAGTTAGTTGTGAGATTTAGCGCATCTCGTAACAGTAAAAGTGCCATTAGCTGCCATTACAGAAGTAGAATGCAGGCATTTAGTGTTGAAAATAGATATGATTAAAACGAAAAGAACATCCAATTCACATGGTACGAAATCATATTCTCAACAAGATAATTGAGAAACAGTAAGCTTACAATAAGAGCAGCAGAGCGACAAAAGGCAGCTCCGCTTGAGTTAGACTCAGAATACTCGTCATAGTCAGCTTCCAGGAAATGGCGTTCTGCTGCAGCATTGCCAGAATGCGTGGGTCGCTCAAGTCCAAGGGGACTCCGTTCTCCCAATCGTCACTACAGGATGCGTTTTCAATAACATAAACAAGTCGAGAGAAACAAGGCTCCAGAAAAAAGGAGGTAATCACAAAAAGAGATAATTACCTAACAATCCAAGATTAAAAAAGCAAGGAAATCTATATAGTGATGTTACCAATAAGTAAACCACATTTCAGAATGTTAGTTACCAATAAGTAAACCATATCTATCACAACAAATTTAGTACGAAAGATGGTACCGTATGTATAAACTAAAGAAAATGGACGAGAGACACAGGTCATTACTGTATTAAGTTGATGGTTATTATTTAGAAGATATCAGTTTGTTATAAATGGTTACGGATAATCCACTTGTACGACAATTCATCAAGTCATAATTCTCTTTGTTTAAAATAAAATTATCTACTACACGAATATCAATCTCTTGTTTAAGTCAGTCAAGCGCCAGAAAGATAGATTCATAAAACTTACCCGATGTGAATTATAGTTTCATCAGAAGGAGGAGGTGGAGGAGCTGTTTATCAAGGTAGAAAACAAGAACTTTTTAGAAGTGGAAATCTCCATTCTCTTGTAGTTAATAAGCAATTGAGCAGCGATAAAAAGACAGTAAACTTCAAATCGAGGAGAGGTAAAAAGACAGCAACCATTCTAAACATAGAAATGTCCCAATAAGTAAAAAAGAAACAATGAAAACTTCAAATCGAGGAGAGGTAAGTAATTTAGTAACTACAACAGTATTACAGGAATGAAGAAGTGGATTATCGTTGATTCATTTCTTCATCCAAGAGTAAAACAAAATTTGCATTTGTAGTGCCTTAAAAAGCTATGTGCTTAGATCAACATATTGACATAAAGATACAGCATTTAGCAGAGAGAGATAAGGCATCATAGATACAAACAGCATTAATAGAGGAATGGGTCACTACTGATTCATTGCATCATCCAAAAGTTAAAATCTCATTTGCATTTGTGGTACCGTAAAACCTATGAAATTAGATAGGTAAATTGACATAAAGATAGCAGCAGAGTATGAGAGATTGATTACCTGGTGGCATATTTCGCAGGTTATGTCGCCTTTCTCATTACACCAACGCTGAACACACTTNTTGAGCATTTACAAATTAACAGAGTTTCTGCAAGAGAATTTTTTGTGTTCACACCTGTCTTTGCCTCCGACGTTGTAGTATACCGATGGCCCATGCCATGATGTAACATGGGAGGAGAAAACCGGCAGCGCGAAGAAGGAAAAGCTGTTGAAAGTTGAAACCAAATAGAGCAAAACCAAATTTAAAAAAAAAAAATCTAATCAAACATTAACAAGAAACACAAAGAAGTGTATTCAGAGACGGTATAGAGAAGTCGGGTAAGTAAGTAAAGATATTCATACAGAGAAGAAGGCAGTTGGATCGTCCTCGTCATCAGAGTTAGTTGTGAGATTTAGCGCATCTCGTAACAGTAAAAGTGCCATTAGCTGCCATTACAGAAGTAGAATGCAGGCATTTAGTGTTGAAAATAGATATGATTAAAACGAAAAGAACATCCAATTCACATGGTACGAAATCATATTCTCAACAAGATAATTGAGAAACAGTAAGCTTACGATAAGAGCAGCAGAGCGACAAAAGGCAGCTCCGCTTGAGTTAGACTCAGAATACTCGTCATAGTCAGCTTCCAGGAAACGGCGTTCTGCTGCAGCCATTGCCAGAATGCGTGGGTCGCTCAAGTCCAAGGGGACTCCGTTCTCCCAATCGTCACTACAGGATGCGTTTTCAATAACATAAACAAGTCGAGAGAGACAAGGCTCCAGAAAAACGGAGGTAATCACAAAAAGAGATAACTACCTAACAATCCAAGATTAAAAAAGCAAGGAAATCTATATAGATATGAAGACTTTTCAATAGTACTATCTTTCTAGTGATGTTACCAATAAGTAAATCACATTTCAGAATGTTAGTTATCGATATCTATCACAACAAATTTAGTACGAAAGATGGTACATCTTGAATCCTCCATACCGTACTAGAAACATACCATGGCGAAGTAAGATGTAATCGAATGTATAAACTAAAGAAAATGGACGAGAGACACAGGTCATTACTGTATTAAGTTGATGGTTATTATTTAGAAGATATCAGTTTGTTATAAATGGTTATGGATAATCCACTTGTACGACAATTCATCAAGTCATAATTCTCTTTGTTTAAAATAAAATTATCTACTACACGAATATCAATCTCTTGTTCAAGACAGTCAAGCGCCAGAAAGATAGATTCATAAAACTTACCCGATGTGAATTATAGTTTCATCAGAAGGAGGAGGTGGAGGAGCTGTATAACCAGGTTGATAAGGCTGTTTATCAAGGTAGAAAACAAGAACTTTTTAGAAGTGGAAATCTCCATTCTCTTGTAGTTAATAAGCAATTGAGCAGCGATAAAAAGACGAACCATTCTAAGCTAACATAAGAAAGTCCCAATAAGTAATAAAAGAAACAATCAAAAACTCCAATCGAGGAGAGGTATGTATTACGGAAATGTGGATTATCGTTGATTCGTTTCTTCATCCAAGAGTAAAACAAAGTTTGCATTTGTAGTGCCTTAAAAGCTATGTGCTTAGATCAACATATTGACATAAAGATACAGCATTTAGCAAAGAGAGATAAGGCATCGTAGATACAAACAGTATTAATAGAGGAATCGGTCACTACTGATTCATTGCATCATCCAAAAAATAAAATCTCATTTGCATTTGTGGTACCGTAAAACCTATGAAATCAGATAGGTAAATTGACATAAAGATAGGAGCAGAGTAATGAGAGATTGATTACCTGGTGGCATATTTCGCAGGTTATGTCGCCTTTCTCATTACACCAACGCTGAACACACTTGCGGTGGGCATACTGGATAATCAAAAGTCATGAGAAATTTTCAAAACCAATACCATCAAAAGCAAAGAACAATGAATTTGACTAATAAACTTATAAAAAGTCATATAATTTTACCTTCAAACTACCATTACAAGCACAAGGAGCCTCCAGGTTCTTAGTGGTATCTTCCTCCTGGCATATACGGCACTCAACAGATTGGAGAAATGGTTCCTCTTCCGCAACAGCATAGTACTCCCTAACTTCCTCGGTTTCATCCACAGATGAAGAAGCCAAGTCGGTGCCTTGAGGCCTGGAGCTTTCTCCAGAAGAATCTGAGGACTCAAAATCTTTTTCTGACTTCAAGCTCTCAGCCGTTATGAGACGATCGGTACATAAACTCAAATGATCGGCCATCCTTAAGCACCAATGCTAGAATGTTGCTGATCTGTAACAAGAAGCTCCAATACTTTAAAACCAAAAGTCAAAAGCATCCCTTAATGATGACAACTTTTGATAACCATACAACATCACTGAAAATTCCAATTACAGGAAAAACGAAAAAAAGGGTTTGTGATGCTTCAAAAATTCCCAGGAATCAGCAAAAATACAAATCGGAAAAGTCCCAAATTCTAGAAACAAACAGAAAGAGAGATCGATATGATTCGATCTCCAGAATGAAACCCTAATATTCTACAAATGAGAAAATCCAATCGCAGAAGACAAAATTGAACAATAACCATATAGAAGAGTAAAATAATCGAGGGAAATCAACACTACCTAGAAATGATTCTGGAATCGAAGGAAGAAAGGAAAAAGATAGCTCTTTCGAAATCTGGAACCTTTAAGCTCAAACGAAACTCTAAAAATTCGTGTTTGTTTTGTTTCCGTGTTCGGTCGGTCTGAAAGAAAAAAAATCAGATAAACATAATCCAATCTTTATATAATGAGAGCGCGTGTGTATAAAAAAACAAATATCTCATACGTGTACAGACATTGAATGAGGTTCGGTATGTACGAACCAGAGCTTTGGAGCTTGGGTAAGATAACGTCCTTTAAACGGCTAGTTGAGAAAAGCGCAACCAAACGGTGACGGAAGTCGTTGGGTTGAAATTGTTACATTTTTGTTTGTACCATTTATTTAAGGGTTCTGGTTTAGATTTTAAATGTTTAATAAAGATATTCACCGAAATCAGATACAGGAATTAATTAATTAATTGGTCCATATAATTGTAAACGTATGTGATATAACGGCCGAAAAAGAATTTATTTGACGCAAAATAAATTAGATTTTATTTGCATTCAAAAGAATAGATTAGAGTAGGCAAATTGGACCAAGTTGTAGTTTTTAATAAGTTGAAAATTCTAGACGTTCCTTGATTACTTACGAATTAGTTTGACTTTGACCTTTTCCTCTTTCGCAAATTCGGAAATTAATTTACAGATACTTAAAGTAGAGTAAGGTGACTAATCAATAACTAATTAGTAATTACAGAAAACGCCTTCCAATGTTTGCAACTTTGCATGATTTGGAGCGAACCGGTTCGGTTTGAAAAATCATGTAAAATCGAGGTCGCTAACCGGTTCTCTGGGCGTCGCTCACTCGAAGGCTTAAACCCTAACCATCGAAGAACGAAAGCTTCAGACGATTAGGAATGACGGAGCAAGAAGAGATTGTTTATTCAGTTTCTGCTCCGGTTAACCCAGAACCGGAAGAAGACATGGAACTCGAATCAGGGAGAACGAAAGCTTCACACGATTATATTTTTTTTTGACTTCGAATCGTTTTCAATTATATATTTTTTTACTTACGAATCGTTTTTCATTTAAAAGCCGATAATCAATCACAAAATATTCGACTACAATCTATAAGGATACGCAAAGGTGTAAAGTTAGGCTTTGACATTCAGATACCCTTTTGGATTCGGATTGATTCTTTCGGGTTTAGGGTAT
This sequence comes from Eutrema heterophyllum, assembly GCA_002933915.1. Classification (NCBI taxonomy): domain Eukaryota; kingdom Viridiplantae; phylum Streptophyta; class Magnoliopsida; order Brassicales; family Brassicaceae; genus Eutrema; species Eutrema heterophyllum. The sequence continues at coordinate 374,036 of PKMM01017926.1, forward strand.
TTCGGTACTAGAGGTTTATGACTCATTCGGATATTTCTTTTTTTGTGTCGGGTTCGGTTCGGTTATGCATGGGTTCGGGTACCCGAAATTTATCCCAAATATAAAAAAAAACTAAAAAAATGGTTCAATTAAATGAAATTTGGTTTAATTTTGCAAAAATTGTTTAATTTTGACAAATATAACTAAAGATTTTTAGGTATTTGGTTATTTCAGTCTAAACATAACTAATATATTTGGTTTATAATTGTAAGTTTGAATATTTTGGTTATTTCAAATCTAAAAAATATACATAATATTGTTGGATATATAACTGTATTTCGGGTATCCATTCGGGTTTCGGTTCTGATACCCGTAATATTTTATAAGAAGTACTATTCAGATATTTATAACTATTCGGTTCAGTTTGATACCTACTAATTCGGTTAGGTGGCGATTCGGTTTTTCGGTTCCGGAAATTTTGCCCAGACCTAGTGTAAACATTCGCTTTGCTGACAAGTTTGTACTCAAAACGATTAATAAATGAAAGTATTATGCTGACTTTTATTCCAAAGGTTTAAACATTGGCTAGAAATCGTAAATGTTTTGAGCTTATTTATGGGCTTTTTATTCAGCTACAGATATAACCAGCCACCTCATGGTTAACTTAATGGCGCATTTTTTTGATGGGAGTGGCATGTAACGGGTTAGTCTTGTGCAAGGTAACACCAAAGGTTTCATCCATGTCCGAAACGACGCCGTTTGGAAGCTTCCAGTCAAAGGAATGAAGAAGAGAAGCAAGCATAAGAGTCACTATCTTCGTAGCCAAAGGCAATCCCGGGCATATTCTCCGTCCGGCTCCAAACGGTGTAAGCTCATAATCTCTACCTTTCACATCAATCTCTTTTCCTATAAACCTCTCTGGCTCGAACCGGTTTGGATTCTCCCACACGTTCGGGTCTCGTCCTATAGCCCACACGTTCACCAAAACCTGAGCGTCTTTCGGCACACGGAATCCAAAAATTTCTACATCGGTTTCCGCTTTTCGTGGGAGGAGAAGAGGAACAGTTGGGTGCAAACGGAAAGTTTCTTTCACAACCGCTTGTAGATATGGCAATTCTGTTATATCAGACTCTTCAACGACACCGTTTTGGCCTATCACACGTTCCATTTCGGCCTGAGCTTTCGCCATCGTTTTAGGGTTACTAAGTAACTCTGCCATTGCCCACTCTAGGGTATTGGAGTTTGTATCCGTGCCTGCTATAAACATATCCTGACATACAATCACATATAAGAGAGCTCGACATTTCAGATCAATTTATAAATCTCAAAACATAGCTTTAAAAATGTCTTTATATAAAATCAAATCATACTTTAGACATATCCATCTATGATATGTTGAAATACTAGGATTAATGAATTTTATCTCAAAACTAATTGACAAATTCGTTATCTTATATAAGTCTTGATTATTTTCAAGATTTTAGGACTTACCAAGAGAAGGTGTTCAATATCGTTATTGTCGAGTTTTGCTTCATCCCCTACGGTGAGATCGAGAAGCGCATCCACAAAATCGCTGTTCGGGACATCTTTTGGATTTTTCCGCAATGATTTTTCCGCAGTTTTAGCATCGATGAACCCTCGGAAAACCTTAAACAACCTCTCTGTACAGAGCTTCATCTTCTTCCTATTACCCTGTAGGTCAAGAAACCCAAGAAACGGGAAGAAGTTAGCAAGATCTGGGCTCCCAGCAGCTTCCATGCCTCCAATCACTGAGTCCTGAAATCCATTTGATTTTTCCGAGCCGTAGCCACCGAGATCAACCGAAAATAGAATGTTCGATATGATATTAAGAGTTGTGATGAAAGATGCACGAGAAATATCAACAGCTTCTTCTCTCTCGCTGCTTTCATCCATGAAGCTCACAAGCTCTTGCACCTTCTTCATCCTCAGAGCCTTAGTAGCTTCAATACGCTGCGGGGAGAACAGATGAGTCACCGATAGTTTTCTCAACAGTCTGAAACAAAACATAACAAACGATTGATTACTGTCTTAGCGGTCTTTGTTGCGTAATAATTATCAGGTTATTATGTTTACAAGATTTCAGTATAAACACATTTAAAGAAAAGTAATCACGAAATTAATCACGAAAGGGTAACTTTTTTTGTTTTTTGTTTTTTTTTTGGAAACACGTACCTTTGCTAACTAAAATTCGGTTTTCTTCTATAGTTTTTTTTGTTGGGGGGGGGGGGGGTAAATTCCCATAAAAAACCCTCGAGGATTAACCTCCAACTTTTTGGATTCCACTTTAACCTTCAACTTAATTATTTTTCTAAAACAAACCTTCAAATCGTATAAAGTGTGCTCGATCAAGGGTTGACTAACGGTCAACGTCTATTCTATTTAAAAATTAATAAAATAATTATTTTTTCATAAAAAACAAAAAAAAATCTTCTAACTCGCGAATTGCTAACGTAGCGATCAAGATCAAGAGGGACCAACAAAAATCAGCAATCGCCACAAAATCCGACCCAGATCCGGATTCTCCAGTGTTACCGAAAAATCCGTCGGCGGATCCGATGTATTCACCATTAGAGGAGATTACGAAAGCCAATCCACCACCGATAAAGAAGGATTAAAGTTTTTTTTTACTGAGAATGAGAAGTAAATGGAGAAACTCGCCAAAGATTATATTTTCAGGTGCCAAATTTTAACCGGTTTTCCCTAGAAAAATTTCTCGGCGGTGGAAATCGGAACAAAGAGTTCGCGAGTAAGAAATTTTTGTTTGTTTTTTTATGAAAAATAAATAAATTTATTAATTAAAATTATTATTTTTAAATAAAATAGGCATTAATCAACCCTTGATCGAATACACTTTATGCGACTTAAAAGTTTGTTTTGAAAAAATAATTAACTTGAAGGTTTAAAGTGGGAAACCAAAAAGTTGGAGGTTTAAGTTGGAACCGCCGAATACTTTGGTTTTTTTTATGGGAATTTTCCTTTCTTTTTTTAACGTTGTAACTTACTACAATTTGAATTTGAGTTATGATATGGCAATTTCACTAGTTCAAATTAATATGTTTTAGATATATCTAGTAATTGTTGTGCATATAAAAAAGATAAAAGGAAATATTTTATCTAAAAAAGGCAAACGCAAATACTACAACTAAAAATAATATGGTATTTAGTTTGCGTTTATAATCTAAAACTTAAGTATAACTATAGTGTCTTTTCTTAAAATGTAAATAAAATAGGCTAACTACCAACCACCAAGACAAGTACAATTATATGCATGTAATCGAGACAATCCAATTTTTAGTAGCAAAACTCGAGAAAAATAAACAAAAAAAAATAATCATAGAAAAAGAATGGGTTGTAAATTATACCTCCAACGAGCCGACGACGGATCCATCCAGGCGACGGAAACTTTGTGGTGATTGATGGACCGAATCGAGTTAGGGGAGTTACGGCCAGACAAGATTTGGTCGTGTGTTCTTAGAACCTCTCTTGCAGCTTGTGGTGAAGCTACGATCACTGTGTTTAAACTTCCAAGCTTTAGACTCATGATTGGTCCATATGTTTTCGAGAGGTCTGCGAATGAGCGGTGCGGGTGTGTACCGACTTGGTGAATGTTACCTATGATCGGTAACCGTGGAGGTCCAGGAGGCAGCGTGGCAGCTTGGGGAGATCTCCGTCTAAATCTTGCCGTGGTAAAGAAAAAGAAACATAATAAGAGGAACCAAAAGGGCAAGAACAGAGCTTTTTCTGAGACGATTTCCATCTGTGTGTTTCTCAAGTGATAGGAAACTACACTAAACTATCTGAATATTGTTATAGAACTATATTAAGAAAAGTACATATATTAAAGTCTTGTCTCACGTTTACAAAGAAAAGAGAGATGAGATTTCTTTACACTTCTTCACTCATAGTATTACGAGCAATAATTGTCTCTTCACCATATTTAGATTGTTGTTTGAATGGGAAAATGAAAACAAAAATGAGCAATCTATTGGTTAGGAGAGTGTAGGGTCTTTTCTTGGTTTGTATGTGTAATTAATTCGATAATGACAGATCTTATATATAGGGTTTTTGAGATGTCATTGTTTGACTTGGGCAAGGCTGATCTCACTATCCTATGTTTATGTGTATACACACACATATATGAACTTTGACTTTGACTTTACTTCAAAAGAAATCGTTATAGAACTATATGAATATTGTTATAGAACTATATTAAGAAAAGTGCATATATTATCCATATATTCAAGTCTTGTCTCACGTTTACAAAGAAAAGAGAGACGAGATTTCTTTACACTTCTTCACTCATATTATCTTACAAAAACTGAACCCACCTATTTATACTAGAAAAGAAATACTCTATTTGTCTTTTTAAATTTGAAAAATACACCTTTTTAATTTTTTTGAAAACTATACTTTTTAAAAATACTAATTTACTAAAATATCCTCACTAAAGCTGAATAATAACTTATATATCTAATCTATTTTTTTTTTAAATCAAAATTTACGGTGATAAAAAAAAGAGTGACATAGCCAAAAAAATTGTTAATCGTTATTTTATATTTAAATTTATTATATGTAGTTTTTCTGAATCTGTTAAAAAATTATAAACTTATCATTTTTGTGGGTACTTCAATGAAAAAAGAAATCGAATTGTTAGATTGATTTATTTTTATCGTTTTATTTAACGCTAAGAAGAGAATAATTTATCTCTGAAAAGATGTGTTAAATATGAACAATCATCGCAAATCATAAACAAAACTTTCGACCATCAGATTGCAAGACTACTTTTCAAACAGACATAAGTTTAGATAGAGAGTTATTATTGAAAACGAGGTAGTCTTTGCAAACCTTGTTTCAAACTTTTTTTCTCATTCTCTCCGGCATTTTGTTAAACATTTCTTGGGATTGAGGAAAACTGGTCCATGAAATTGTTTATGGCGTAGCAGTTTTTGGAAGAAAATTCGGATGCTGATGTGGATCTTACCAAAAACTCCAAAGAACCCACTTTTCCCCTTTTATTAGTATAGATTTTTTTTTTTTTTGTAGATAAACGGATTTTCACATACATAATTAACATTTGAAATAATACTTTCAATATATTTATAAGCACATATAAGCCTAATCACATACGCTGTAAACAATATACTGTTTACAAAACCAAAATTTGTTACAAACTTTATTTATTTTTTAAACGCATTGATATGATGACGACACATGAGTAGAATTTTTGAATATATAACTATCAGAGGCTATAGTGTGACCACAAGACAAATAAAGATCAACTATCTTTTTTTTTGTTTTGACGTATAAAGATCAACTATCTATACTAGACCTGGACTAAAAACCGGAACCAAAATACCTGAATCGGAACCGACCTAAAATACCCGAACCGGAACCAATCTGAAATTGCCAAAATACCCATTGGATCATACTCATTGATACCAGTGGGTATTGGATAATACCAGAACCGAACCAAAAACATTTCGGGTACCCGAATTACCAGAAATATAATTATATACCCAAAATATAAATATATATAAGGTTTTTGGGTATATTTTCGGTATTATGGGTATATTTTCTTTAGTTTTTTTTGGTTTTCAGATATATTTTCGGGTTTTCGGATATAATTTCGGGTATATTTTCCTTAATTTTTTTCGGGTATATTTTCGGATTTGCGGGTATATTTTAGGTATTTCTGGTAATAAATACCAGAAACCGACTAAGATCCAAAAAATTTCGGGTATTTTCCGGTTCATAAACCTCTCTACCCGAAATACCCGGAATCGAACGGTACCGAACCGGAACCGAACCGAAATCATTTCGGTACATATATGGATCATAAACCTCTCTACCCGAAATACCCGGAACCTAACGGTTCCTACCCAGAACCGAACCGAATACCCGAATGCTCAGGGCTAATCTATACTATTAAAATAGGTATACATTTTGTGACCAAACATGAACACCTTCATATTAGGCTATTCTTTACTTGGATAACTACTATTCCGGTTGCCAAACAGATATTTTTGTTTAAATAATCTACATAATATATTTATTGTTAGATATGAATATTCTAATTAATTATAATATTTGGACATATAACCATAAATAATCTACCTAATTATTTTTGATTTCATGCACACCATTGCTAATTATTTACTAATTATAAATAACATTTAGTCTCGATTTAGTTCATTAAATTATTTAAAATTTAATAACATTTTATTATTAAAAGATACAAAAAACTATATTTACAAACTGGATATTAATTTAGATTTAACCAGTATATATGTTTTTTTTATTGTATCTTTATAATAATAATAACTTGATATTAATTTAGATTTAATTTAGATATTGTAATTTAAATAATATCTATACTATTAGAAAACTTTATTAAGATTACCAAATTTTATTTGAAATAAAAAGATAATTCAATTTTTATTTCTACTTTTCTTTTCTAAAAATCTTTATATTTAATTTAGAAATACAAACCGTGGTCAATCCTTCGTGTTTAATAAAGTTTCTTACTGAAATCAGATATAGGAATTAACTAATTGGTCCATATATTATAAACTCATTGGTTTCCGACGGTTTTCTTTGGGTGTTTGATGCACCGTGCTACATCTGACGATTCGAAAGCCACTAAACTATAGGTAGATCTCACTGTGGTTGCAATCGAAGTGAGGATAAAATTCACATTTTCGTTGTTGGTTCGGTTTAACGCTTCTCTGGTCCGGTTTGGTTCTAGACTAGGTTAGTTTGGTTGGTTTAAAAATCTACGTCAATGCGGCAAAGTGGTGTCGCAGTTTCAGATAATCAAAGCCCTATTCGTGTTTCTTCGGCGCCGATCGATTCTCAGTTATAAGTTTGGTTTTTGTTTTACCAAAGCTCTGTTTCGATCGTGGATTTCTGAACGACGGTTGATTATCTAAGCTATCTAAGCTATCTCACCCTTCCTATTTATCATCCTTACTGAAGCTCTTATCGCTTAGCTCAGAGGAGCGGAAGCAGAAAGGCGTATAATAGGTCTAAAAATAGCGCAAGCAAGCCCAGCGGTTTCCCATCTTCTGTTTGCGGATGATAAATTGCTATGGACGAGCTTCAGGACAGCAACTAAATGTCTCAAAATCGTCCATCCTATTCGGAAGTAAAGTGGCCCCCGAGGTAAAGATTGAACTTAAGAGGACGCTAGGTATTTCGAAGGAAGGAGGTATGGGTATGTATATGGCCCTCCCCAAAAGGATATGTGGCTCGAAGAAACAGGCTTTCGCCTTTATTCAAGAGCGTCTAAATAGCCGAATTAATTCCTGGTCAGCAAAGCTCCTATCAAAAGGAAGTAAGGAAGTCCTTATCAAATTGGTTGCTCAAGCTCTCCCGACCTATGTTATGTCATGTTTTCTCCTACCCCAGGAGATTATTAATAAACTCAAAGGCGCTATCTCGAATTTCTGGTGGAGTACCATGCAAAATAATAGGGGCCTACATTGGATAGCATGGGACAAAATCTGTCTCCCCATAGATAAAGGCGGTTTGGGCTTTCGTGATCTAAAGAACTTTAATCTCGCACTCCTTGCGAAGCAATTATGGCATCTTATCCAATTTCCGTCATCGCTCCTCGCCCGAGTTCTAAAAGGAAGGTATTTTCGATACTCAACCCCGATGGAAGTGGGGAAGCAAACTCACCATCTTATGGGTGGCGAAGCATAATGGCTTCTCGCAGTCTCCTCCAAGCTGGTCTAAGAAATCGATAGGATCATGTTTTAATATGAAATTTTAGCAGGACAATTGGATCCCAGTAATTCCTTATAGACCAGCCGCAGATAATGGCATCGTCTACAGAGACCCGCTTCTATATGTTGGACACCTGATTGACTAGAATACCAAGGAATGGAGATTGGAGACTTTGCAGAACCTAATCGCCCACGAAGACATCCCGTTAATACGGAGTATTAAGCCGAGTCGAGGCTACAAGGCGGATGTTTTCTGTTGGAATCATACAACGTATGGCATATACTCGGTAAAATCAGGCTATGCACTAGCAATTCAGCCGAAGGAGGAAGAAGGCCTGCAACAGATCCTCGAGCCCAGCATCACACCTCTAAAAAGAAAACTCTGGACTTTGAAAACACCAAGGAAGATCCAACATTTCTTGTGGCAGGCAGTTTCGGGGTGTGTTCCCGTATGTAACAACTTGGCATATCGTCACTGCGGTACATACCGGTTCTGTCCGAGATGTGGAACAGAGGTGGAATATATAAATCACCTTCTCTTCGAATGTCCCCCAGCAATACAGACCTGGGCACTTTCAGGGCTTCCATCCAGTCCGAGCTTTTTCCCAAGTGATTCTCTATACAGGAATTTTGACTATCTCCTTTGGCGTGAAAAGGAAGGAGGTATAATGGAAAAACATCTAGAGGTTTTCCCGTGGATAATCTGGTATATTTGGAAGGCCAGGAACGATAAAGCCTTTAATGGCAAGGATGTATCACCCATTGATACCCTTCAACTCGCCATCCATGAATTAGAAAATTGGAAAGTTGCACAAGTGGTCTCGCAAGTAGATGAAGAAAGTGTCAACCCACCGTGCCCGCCCCAAGTTGTTGAGAGAAGCGGACCAAGACCTCGTTGTCAAATCGATGCCTCATGGGCATCCGATGACGACCTGTTTGGGGGTGGATGTATAATCGAGCTTGAGAACGGAGAACTTTCGGCGCCTTTGCGAAGGAAAGAACTTTATCCCCCATTCATGCTAAATTTAATACATAATTATGGGTCATGAAGACCGTCTTGCTGCTATGAGTACTAGCTATGAATTTTGAATCAGATTGCCTACAGCTGGTTAAGGTGATTAATGAAGAGGAAAAGTGGTCTGCTCTGGCTTTGGAAATTGATTAGTTCAATCATTTACGTTCTACTTTTGTCTATTTTGATATTTTCTTTATTCCACGTGTTTTCAATGTTCGTGCCGATTCCCTTGCAAAAGGGACTCGAGCCCGAGGTATTGTCTTTTCCCATGTAAACTCTTTGATTCCGATATGGATGGCCTCCGATGCCACCCTACTCGAATCATAGTTGTTTTTGATGTAAAAAAAAATAAAAATTAAATGTTGTTTTTAGGAAAAGAAGATCCAATAAAAAATTCATCATCAATTGACTTTTGGTACATAAAAAATTCATCATCAATTGATATAAGGGAAGAAAAAGAATTTATTTGACACAAAATAAATTATTTAATTTGCATTCAATAGAATAGACTAGAGTAGGCTAATTGGACTGAAGTTGGAGTTTTTTACTAAGTTGTAAATTCTCGACGTTTCCTGATTTCTTACGAATTAGTTTGACTTTGACTTTGACTTTCTCTCCTTGGGAAGATTCCAAAATTAATTTACAGATAATTACAGAAAACGTCTTCCAATGTTACTTTGCATGATTGAAGCGAACCGGAATCATGTAAAATCGAGGTCGCTAACCGGTTTCTCTGGGCGTCGCTCACTCGAAGGCTTAAACCCTACCCATCGAAGAACGAAAGCTTCAGACGATTAGAAATGGCGGAGCAAGAAGAGATCGTTGATTCAGCTTCTGCTACGGTTAACCCAGAACCGGAAGAAGACATGTAACTCGAATCAGGAAGAGAGGGAAATGGTGAGGGGAACGGATGTATCCATAAGAAGCAGAAGGTGGAAGAGAAGGATGAGGTAAACGGGTCGGGTCGGGTCAATCTGGGCCCGAAGGAGTTCGTTTCCTCTGTGGAGATGTTCGATTACTTCAATAAGTTGCTGCATTTCTGGCCGCATAATCTCGATCTCAACAAGGTAAAGGGATATGGTTTTTTTTCATCTTCTGGTTCTTAGATTCTAAAGTTTGCATTTTTGCTCATATCCATTGCGTTTTTGTAGTTAATCGATTGTATTATTTGGTTAAGAAGATGATTTACTCTTAGGAATATGATTATAATCCTGTTTTAGTGGAATTGAGATACTGTGGGAATGGACCATTGAATCTGAAACTCTTGGGAGCTGTCTTACGTTCTTCACGGATGATATGTTTATTTTATGGTTAGACGATTCAAATCGGCTCAAGCATGATTTTCATGGTATGCTTAATGTATATGGTTGTTAGTGAAAAGTTCTTGCTTATATGTTTAATGAGAACGATCTTGATTCTTGCAAACTGCTTTTTTTAAGATGAGGCTTGGATTTTGATATTGTAAATCAGTAAGTGATCTAATTTGCGTATCCATAAACTCTCATGTTCAGCTTTGTGTACCCCTTCCGATTTCCGATTATATGTATCAGTTTGACATATTGTTCTTGGTCAAGAAGGGTCATCCCGAGCCCGAGAAGAAAATTGGAGGAGGGATCAAAGCGTTCCAGATCAGAAACCACCCGATGTGGAAAAGCTGATGCTTCTTTCTGGTGAGGGACGATGAAACCGCGGATGATTTCAGCTTCAGGAAGTGCGTCGATCATATCCTCCCGTGTTGCCGGAAAACGTCAAGGCTCCCAATTCTAGTGGTGGTGGTGGCAATGGTGGACGAAGAGGCATAAGGTTCAGAAGAGAGAGTGTGTTTGCTCCTTATTGCTTTTTCCAAGGCTCAAATCTGAAATTTTGGAGCTTTTTTTTTGTTGTTGTATGATTAAAAGCTCAAAATGATATGATGTTTAGATTTTCATTAATCTGATAAAGAGAGATTTATGAGGCAACACGATTTGTACATTAGACGTAAAAACATGTTCTCTCTTCTTATAGAGAACGAAAGGAGAATGTTTTACATAACTTATAACGGTTATAAATTTACAACCAACGGTTACAAATCTCTAATAATTTACAAGTTTCCAAATATTTGATGATTTTCGGCAATAATAAGTAATTAAGTCGATTGATTTGAAGAAAATATATTGCTTTTTGTTATATGATGTTTTTCTTTTCTTTCAAAAAGCAATATATTGGCCAAAACAAGTTTAATCACTTTAAGAGAAAAATAATTACAGATTTTTAGAAATAAAAATTAGTCAAAACAAGTTTAATTACAGATATTTTCTTCCATTGATGATTAACCTATGAAAGAGGCAATACTAATTAGAAACTCCTATATATACGTTTAATGTAGGGTTTTAACCATCATATAACAAAGGTAAAAAAAAAATTGTTTTGAGAGAAGAACTAATCATCACAATGTCTTTATCCAATTTTGCTATCTTTTGCATAATCCTCGTTTCCCTCTTTGGTCGTCATGAGTGTAAGTACATATGCATATGTTCTTCAGGTTTTGTTCATCAATTTTCATCATTACCATTGTAATCACATTTTCTCGTAATATGTGTTCTTCGTTTACGTTTTCTCGTAATATGAGTATATGTGACTAATACAAATATTAGTGACTCCAATAATATGCCTTTTAGTGTTTCCGTTTAGTAATTTTGAAAAGCCACGCGTCAAAAAACAAACAACACCAAGAAAATTCAAACAAATAGGGGGTTTAATTTTTGTATGGGTTTAATTAATTTGTAAATCTTAGAATGATTTAAAATTCAAATCAAAAAGCACCAGGGAGTTCCGAAGCGCTCTAGTTCTGCGGTGGTTCGTTGGCTCCGGTTTAGACCGGTTTTTGTCACCCTTAGAGCATCTCCAGTGGTGATACCCATTTTAGGGTATCACTACTTTTTTTATTAATATTTTTTTTTTTTTTTTTAAGAGACTTGCATTTTGTATATATGTTTTGCTCCTCCAGTGGTGATATCAGGCAAATAGCTCGGAATCGGATTCTTTTGTTTTCATCATCGGATTGATTCGACGGAATTTTCGAGAAGAAGAAGAAAAATGATACTCTCTTCTGCTTTCTCGATTTTACTTTTTTTTTTCCATTTTTTTTTTTTTTTAAACCATCCAGGCTGCCACCTGGCGTTTCAGAGACGCATTCGAAGTATCACTAGCAAGAGACGTCTCAGCGATTAAATCTTTAATTTTAAAAAAAAATTACTTACATACCCATGTAAAAACTGGCTTAATACGGGCGCTGGAGATGCTCTTATTATATCGGCTAAATGCTCCTAACCGGATCAATCTGGTTTTCGTTGGTTAGGCTTAAAGAAAAACAAAATATTGTAATTTCTTTAATTTAATGAAAAACCTTTAAATTTCAAAATCAAACAAATAGATTGTAAAATAAACCAAAATTGATTTATAATAAATTTTATGATAGAAAAAATAAAAATATAAGAAACAAATATTTTTCTCAAAAAAAAAAAATATCATAAACAAATTGTTATAATCCTCCCTAGAATCGGCACAAAGAAGCTGGAATTGATGAGATAGATATCAGAAGCTTTGCGGAATATACTTCTGTTTTTGAGAGAGAGACGGTGAAGATGCTGCAGCAGCAACGAACCGCTCATAAGAGATAGAGGAGAAAAGTGATGAAGATACTGCACAGGGCAACAAATCACTTCTCAAGAGACAAGAGAGATTGTCGACATAGTTATTGATAAGAGAAAGAGTTTGATAATTTTTGTGATCCAAAACAAGGATGAGTCTCGACAAAGAGGCTACCAGGGTTTATAAAAGGAAACAACAAAAGAAAAATAAAACAACCCTAAAACAGATGGGTCTTGCTTCTTCATGTCACACGAATAGGCATTGCTTCTTCATGGTCGAAATTGTGTTGCTAGGCCAAGGTATGATCACAACAAGATGGGTTTGAAGAAATGTGAACCCACTTGCCTCATTAAAAACATTCCTTGGGATAAAACCAAAGGTAAGAGACACTACAAGAAAACAGTCAATTACTAACGAAATTTTACGACGATTTTAAATCGATGTAAATTTACATCGACATTACGACGGAATTACAACGAATTATGTATTCGTTGTAAATTCGTCGTAAAAATGTGTCATCTTAATATCGTCGTAATCTGATGACGACATTACGACGATTATACGACGATTTTGAAATTCGTCGTAAACTCGATGTAACATTACGACGGATTTACGACGAATATCACTTTCGCAAATTACGTTGTAAAATCGATGTAAATTAACGACGAGTAGACGTCGATTGTTTCCAGTTAGGTAGAACACGTTTTTTAATAGGTTCACCTAATCTATTTACATCGAAAATATACGTCGTAAATCCGATGAAAATCCGTTGTAATTCCGTTGGTAATTCTGAAAAATTTCTATAAATACATTCGTGACTCAAACGTAAATTTCAAAAAAAAAAACAAACACTAATAAAAAAAAAACACACTATAAAATCTTTTTTATAAAATGTCTATATACGATCTACGGAGATGGATGTATACGCAAAAGGATTCGCAGGGAGCGTTGACGAACGAATTCAAAGAGGGGCTTGAAATATTCATGTATCAGGCCGGAAATATGCAAACAAC
>PKMM01017926.1:388882-399670 GCA_002933915.1 Eutrema heterophyllum
TAAACCAGAAAATTTTAATTCCGGTTAAGGGTTTACGACGACATTACGACGAATCAGTCTTAAATCGTCGTAATGTCGTCGTAATGTCGTCGTACTCTTAACCGGAAAATTTTGGTTTAAGATTTATGACGACATTATGACGATTTAAGACTGATTCGTCGTAATGTCGTCGTAATCCCCAAACCCTAAATTTTAGGGTTTAGGGTTTAGGGTTTAGGGTTGAAATATGTTGTATAGGTTTGGTTTTTCATCGTTTAGCTTGTTTTACATAAGTTCTTTACTCATTGTATAAAAATATTACCCGTATCAGAAAAATCAATTCCTTTATATACATCATCCATGTTTCGAATAAACTTATTAGAAGGAACGCTATACATTATTATGTAAGATAAGGAAATTTTTCATATATTAGATTCAATCGTCGTTATTGAATTTGTTGTTTACTTTGAGAAGTCTTGGATGCACAAATATACTTCGTTAATACACGACAGAATTGTATATTGTAATTTAGGGTTTAGATTTCTTATATTACCATCGAATTTACAACGGCTCCGTCGTAAATTCGATGGTAAGTTACGACGAATTTACGACGGATCCGCGTATAGGGAAATTAATTCCCCGCGTGTTTCACTTTTACGACGAATTTACGACGGATCCGTCGTAAATTCGTCGTAACTTACCATCGAATTTACGACGGAAACAAACTCTATATATACGTTCCAGATTTCTCTTCCTCGTTCCAGATTTCTCTTCCTCGCTCATAATCGCAGATAGGATTGGAATTAGATAGTTGCGGGAATTATTAGATTATATTTTTAATATTCGTTAATTAATTTATAATGTTGTAGATATATATGGCGCCACGTAGAACTCACTATCGCCAGTTTATGGGCGGTGATTCGGGACCGTCGGAGGTCCCGTTATCTTCTGCCACACTGTCCGCGGTTCCGGATTCTGGGTCCGCACCAGCGGCGCCGCCGCCACCTCCTCCACCAGCACCAGCACCAGCACCTCGACCTCCGTTGTTATATGCGGAATTGACGATCGGGGATATATTGCAGTCTTCGGGTCATGATGGTTTACCCCGGTTAGATCCGCGACGGCCGCCTAACACTTTTTGGTACGTAATATTATATTTTTTCTTCTTTTTTTGGTAATTATTTTTTTTACTGATAATTGTAGTTTTATTTCTCAGGTTTAAGGAAGATAACAAAGTCGGCCGGAGTGTGTCTGACACCATTAAAGCCTATTTCGAGGAGCCTCACCACAACTGGTCTACGGTTCCGGATGACGTTATCGAGACGTGGTTCAAATGTTTTGCGGTAATTTATTCGCTTTTTTTTTGTTGAGAATTAATTATTTTTATTTAATGATATCGTTTCTAATTTTTTTTTGTCGGTTTTTTATAGCAAAAATGGCATTGGGACATTGGGATCAACGAGATGGTGAAGACGCAGTTTAAGAAGAAGGGAAAATTGCGGCTCAACAATACCATCTCCGATTGGAAGAGGAAGTGGGAGGTTAATGGCGATGAGACAAAGCCCCCATACATGTCTTCCGAAGTTTGGAACAGCCTGAAGACCTACTGGATGAATCCGCATTCGCATGAAGTGGCCGCTAAGTGTTCGGCTTCTCGGAACACTGTCGGTCCAGACGGTCTTCCGGCGGTTATGCCGCATACTTCGGGTCAAACATCTTTTGCCGGAAGGTGCCTTCAAATGGTAATTGTTTTCCGTTAATTTCTATTTTGTGATTTTAATTATTATTAATTAAAATTAACCATTAACCGTTTATTTTTTTTTGGAATGTCGTTTGGTTAGGCAAACGGAGGCGAACTTCCTCCAATGACCAGAGGTTTTGAGGAAACTCACAAAAAGAAAGACGGCTCTTTTGTGGATCCTCGAGCGGAGAAGGTCTACAATGACGTTCATGCAATGATCGCCGAGCGTCAAACTCAATTCTCTCATCAGCTATCACCTGGCGGTAGCTCGGTCTAATCCACTGCGGCTTTGACCACAGCCCAGATGGACGAGATATATGAAGAAGTAATAATAATAAAATTATATTTTTACTGAATTATTTTGTATTTAATTTATTAAATTTAACGTTTCTTTTTTGAAGGTTGCCCCGAAGAAAAAAGGCCGAATTTTAGGGATGGGATCGATCAGAGAAAGTGTCATCGCCTCTTCTTCTTCACGTCTTCCGTTCGACGATCCGGTTGAGTTGCGGAACGAGTTGAACACCGCCCACTCCGAGATCAACACTTTGCGGGCGAAGCAAGTGGTATACGATGAGAAGATCCAAGTCTACGATAACAAGATCAACTCGTACAACTCGCTTTTCGATATTCTTGCCGCGTGTAACCCCACTTTGGCGGCCGCACTGAGGAAGCAGCAACAGCAGCAGCAAGCATCGACATCGGCCTAGATTGATCCGCTCGCACAACACCGAGCGGCGTTGGAGCGGAGATCGGACGAGGAGCTTTTGAGTGATTTAGGTATTGATCTAAATGATAATTAGTATTTAGAATTTTAATTTGTATTTAGAATTTTAATTTGTATTTTGAATTTTATTTATAAAATTTTAATTTATAAAATTTTAATTNTTACATCGATTTTACATCGATCTATAGTTTACGACGAATTTACATCGATTTAATTTTACATCGGTTTACCAACGAATGTACATCCTTATATTACAACGATATTAAGACGGATTACCAATTTAAAAATTCGAGAAATCGATGTAATGTTGCGATGTAAAATCGATGTAATGTCGTTGTAAATTTACATCAATTTTACGACGGATTATTTACGACGATTTTACGACGATTTGTATTCGTCCTAGGTTTTACGACGGATTTACGACAATTATCAAGTAACGACGATCATTTTACGACGATTTGGCAATCGTCGCTAATCCGTCTCAAAATCTGTTTTACATCGATTTTACATCGATTATGTCCGTTGTAAACGACCTGTTTTCTTGTAGTGGGAAAAAGAGTGCAAATGGGTCACATACCCATTTGTGTAATCATCTTGGGCTTGATTTGAAATCAGAATGGCCTTGATGAACTTCGAACCAGCTAGATCGTGCATTCCCTCCTCGGCAACAAGTTGCTCCCCCTCGGCTACGAGCTTTTCTACACGTTCATGCTCAACTACAAGCTTCGGTTCAAGTGGCTTCTTCTTGATGTTGCTTAGTATCACATCATCCTCCCCCAGTTGAAAACGATTTGTCCTCAAATCTGCCAAGAACAAAGCTAAGTTAGAACCATTAGAACTTGAATTTAGAGTATACTTACCTTGCAAGCCTGTTTTGTGTGCTTTGAAAGTGATCTGTTTTGGGATTTGGAGTGATCCATGCTCTTTAGCATATGTAGAGTCATAATGATCAAATGCCATGAGTTGAGAAGGTCTCTTAGTCTTCATTCCTTTTCCTTGTCCGATTTGAGCTTCCTCAGATCTGATTTGTTGTTTTTGAAGCAAAACAGTACATGTATGTTTAAACAACAAAGGAGCACGACCATTAGTTTTAAAAGTCAGGTTAGGTCGAGAGAACTTACCTTTTTCAGTAGTGGTTTGGTTGTTTAGAAGCTCTTTTAGCTTAAGGTTCTTGTTGGTGAAGATAAGGTATTCAGATGGATTTTTCAAAGGAAATGTGAAATCGAATTGTCCAAACTAGATTCTACTTCGACTACTCTATTCTAAAGGCTCAGTTGGTCGAAAAAAATCATCTCCTTCAGTTAAGAATCGATGCCTTTGCTGCTCTCTCAGCCTTTGCAAATAGTTCACTGTTTTTGACTTTGAAAGCAACGATCGATCGTTCTGATCATAGGATCGATCAATCAGAAGCTGCTGGTGCTCTTTGCCTTTAATTAGAAGCAATTCCTTTTGATTTTCAGAGAGTTCATCCTTGTAATCCTGCAAAACAAGGGATCTTCCACTCGGCAACTCCGGTGTAGTATTAGATAAATTCAAAATAATTTCTTTATAAGCAAATTTATAACTAAATGATTGAGAAAGAAGACTTCAATGAATATTACCAGCCTTAGCAAGAAAATTTGATTGCTTGTAATGTTTGCTCTCAGCCTATTTTCCCTTCTTCTTTTGATCTTGATAAATCTCGAATGGTGTCATTGGAACAAGAGTGTGCTTTCTACCTTTGAACTCGAATGAATACTTGTTGGTAGAGCCATCACTCGTCTATCATACTGTCATGGCCTTCCCAACAGAATGTGACTTACTCCCATAGGTAGAACATCACACAGCACTTCATCTTCATACTTGCCTATGGTTATGGGAACCAATACTTTGCTGCTCACACGCATTTCACCTTCATCATTGAGCCAATGCAGATTGTATGGCTTTGGATGCTTCTTTACTGTCATTTCGAGCTTGTTAACCATGTACTCACTTGCTACGTTGGTGCAGCTTCCTCCATCGATTATGAGGCTGCACACTTTGTCTTGCACATGACATATAGTGTGAAACATGACCTCTCTTTGTGCTTCCTCTTCTGTCTTAGCTTGCACGTTCAGTATCTTCTTCATCATTAAAAGATCTCCTTTAGCAGCATACTCCTCATGCTCTTCTGTTGAATCCGAGATCTCCTTCTCATCCTCTGATTTGTACTCACCATTCTCTAAGAGAATAAGAACTCTCTTGTTGGGACATGTACTAGCGATGTGCCCTCTTCCTTGACACTTGAAGCAGATTATCTCACGACTTCTAGTAGTAGTAGAAGCTTCTGTTTTGACCTTGAAGTATGAACTGGCAGTGAATGGCTTAGAAATCACCTTAGGCTCGGCAGCAGCCTTTTCTTCTTTAGGATATATCGTTCTGGCCGTAGATGAACCAACTCCAAAAGTTGATCGAGATCCTCTCCTCTTGATTTGTTGTTCGACCAGAATGGATTTGTGATAGATCTCCTTAAGATCAGCGTAGCTTTGCATCTCTACTCTGTCTTAAATCTCGCGGTTCAGCCCACTCAAGAACCTAGCAATGGTTGCTTCTTTATCTTCATCAATATCAGCCTTGATTATTAGAGATTCCATCTCTTGAAAATAATCTTCTACGCTGTTGTTTCCTTGAGTCAAGCGTCTTAGTTTCTAGTGTAGCTCTCAGTGATAGTGACTAGGGACAAAACGCTTCCTCATGAATGCTTTCAACTCATCCCAAGTATCAACAGGTGGCTCTCTATTGCGTTTGCGGCTCGTTGTGATCTGATCCCACCAGTTGATAGCGTAGCCATAGAACTCCGTAGCAGCTAGCTTCACCATCTTGTAATCTGAATAGTCTTGACATTCAAAGATCATCTCGATCTTCTTCTCCCATTCCAGGTACGCATCTGGATCGTTCTTGCCGTGGAAAGGAGGAACTTTCAGCTTCATGCCTCTCATGTCATCATCAGCACGTTCCCTTGCTCCTCTATTACGCCTTGGACTGCCTTGTGAAGAAGTATCATCACCATCATCATTTTTGGGCTGTCTCTACTGGTTACGAANCTGATCCCACCAGTTGATAGCGTAGCCATAGAACTTCGTAGCAACTAGCTTCACCATCTTGTAATCTGAATAGTCTTGACATTCAAAGATCATCTCGATCTTCTTCTCCCATTCCAGGTACGCATCTGGATCGTTCTTGCCGTGGAAAGGAGGAACTTTCAGCTTCATGCCTCTCATGTCATCATCAGCACGTTCCCTTGCTCCTCTATTACGCCTTGGACTGCCTTGTGAAGAAGTATCATCACCATCATCATTTTTGGGCTGTCTCTACTGGTTACGAACTGGATTTGCATTTCTTTCTTGAGCTCTCCTCGGATTAGGCTCTCCTTGTAGCTGATCGATTCTCGGATGCAGCTCTTCTCCTTGTTGTTTCATCATATGCTCTAATCGAGCTACCATTGATTCCAGAAACAGTTTGTTGCTGTTGTCACCTTGTTCATTACCCATCTTGTACCTGAAAACCAAACAACAAACAAAACCAGTAACAAGTCCTTACAAAAACAAAATTCACACAAAACACTTAGAACAAACTGAAACACGATTGAACAGAAACTAGACAATCTAAAACAAACTCGAACAGAACTAGAACAAACTGACACTTAACACTTGAATCAGAAACTAGAACAATCAGAAACAACACACTCGAACAAAACTGAAGAGACAAACTAAAAAAATCTCGACCAGAAATTGAAACACAAACTTAGACACACTCGAACTAGATTCAACTCGACACACACTGAAACAACACACTCGACTTGTAATACTTCTAACACCTAGCAAATCACACAACACTCTAAACAGAATCTAAAGAGACAAATTAAGCAAGAGCATATCGACACAACAAAAACTTAGAACCCTAATTTTTTTTTTTGATATTTAGACTGATCTACTCGACAACAATAAGCTAGTTGCGAATAACACAAAGCAAAAGACACATAACAGGTGCGACACAAAAGAAGACGAACAGACACAAAAACACAAAGGAAAAATGATGAACATATGCGAAAAGATGAAGAGATATAACGATATTACCAAGCTTCGATGTGTAGCTCTGATACCACATGTTATAATCCTCCCTAGAATCGGCACAAAGAAGCTGGATTTGATGAGATAGAGAACAGAAGTTTTGCGGAATATACTTCTGTTTTTAAGAGAGAAATAGACGGTGAAGATGTTGCAGCAGCAACGAACCGCTCATAAGAGATAGAGGAGAAGTGATGAAGATACTGAACAACGCAACGAATCACTTCTCAAGAGACAAAAGAGATTGTCGACATAGTTTTTGATAAGAGAAAGAGTTTGATAATTTTTGTGATCCAAAACCAGGATGAGTCTCGACAAAGAGGCTACTAAGGTTTATAAAAAGAAACAACAAAAGAAAATAAAATAACCCTAAAACAGATGGGCCTTGCTTCTTCATGGTCGAAATTGTGTTGCTGGGCCAAGGTATGATCACAACAAGATGGGTTTGAAGAAATGTGAACCCACTTGCCTCATTAAAAACCTTCCTTGGAAAACCCATTGGGATAAAACCAAAGGTAAGGGGAAAAGAGTGCAAATCGGTCACATACCCATTTGTGTAATCATCTTGGGCTTGATTTGAAATCAGAATGGCCTTGATGAACTTGAACCAGCTAGATCGTGCATTCCCTCCTCGGCAACAAGCTGCTCCCCCTCGGCTATAAGCTTTCCTACACGTTCATGCTCAGCTACAAGCTCCGGTTCAGGTGGCTTCTTCTTGATGTTGCTTAGTATCACATCACAAATTATATGTGATTCGGGTTAAAATGATTTAGGCTGAGGTAAAGTTTTTGTTATAACACAAAATCAAAATAGATGAATTGACAGTAATTAATCGGATATAGAAAAGTGAAAATGTATGTATTTAATATCTTTTGATATCGAATTTAAAAATCACAAATGTCTAATTTGATTTGAAACAAACTAAAACAGTATCACATTGAAACAAAAGATGCAGACATGATTGATGGATAACTATTTGGGATAAATACAGACTCACCTACGTGGACGAAATACATGTGCCATGTGTCGTCCATGTTTTTTTGTAGGTACGATTCTCATGGTCAAATTGGGCCTTATTTGGGCCTACGACCAAAGTAACCCAGAATTTTGCATCGGGTTTTGGAACCTACATAACCAAGAGATCCGGCATCGACCACCGGCCCCAGGGCTCCTCGTATCTGGCAGTGTAGGCCACACTGTCAGATGCGAGAAGGTTAGGGATTGAGTGTCCAGGAGGAAGATAAGTCATCCTTCCCAGCCTCGCGGAGGTCCCATTGATATGTATTTTGCGAGACTTGAGAAGAGTGACTTTCACAGGTTACGGGGAACGAGACACTTGGAGACCGGACAACCCCGATAGCCCGATCCCTAGTATCAAGGGATTCATGCCAGGTACGCAAACCATTTAGGCGGGAATAACCAGTTCGATTCATGTAGTTTTCCCTACAATAGGCAATCAAAATATATTCAAATAGATGCTCATGCTACTGACAGCCTACGGAACACGCAATAATGCCTTATGCTTACACCTGACAGAAGAAAGTGACAACACACATAACATAGGGAATAGCGACGGTATGAGAGACGTCCATACTGCGTTTGATCCGCTGCTTCAAAGTCGTACACTGAGAGAGCAAACGACATAGAAGGGCTTGGTCTAGCAGCTGGCGAATACATCCAAGGAAAGTAGGTGAGAAGTCAAACGAGTACTGGGTACGAGACCCATTCAACAGATCCGAAATCAGACCCGATAACCTGAAGACTAAGGATCCGACCCAGTACGCTAACCCGGGCCAGGTAAAACTCTATAAATACTTTCATTTCTCCAACAAGAACTTTTCTCATATTTTCACATAGATTATTGTGAGATTTGTGTATTTACTACATCTAAACACTATTGCTCTTCCTTTTTTCGAGACTCTAAGTCTCCCTTCCGGCCATTCTCCGATCACCTTCACGGTTGCTCATAAACTGTGGAGTTCTATCACCCCCAAACTCTTGTTTTACTTTCTTTAACACAAAAAGCCCACCGTTCAAAGCTAATTGTGGATCCATCCTTTCTTTCGGACCCGATCGACACTTTCCTTCACCCCGTTTTCCGAACTCTCTTACAATAAGTTTAATATGAATCGCAAATATAATTTTGAGAAGGTAAGAAAACATATGTATATATAAAGTGTTCACCATATTGGCACTATTTCTGAGAATTCTCCGACGTTTATTCAACACACAACAGAGAAAATGACCATAATTTATGGGCGTCAGATTCTGAAAGAGTCGAAAAACGGAAATGATGGGTTAAGTGACTTCGGGCCCAAAAGAAGGAAAGAACCGCAAAGTATATGTTTATATGGTAGACAATTTGTGGTGAAGAGAGAAGATAACTGTAAGGGTTTGAAAAGTAACGACCTGAAAGTGGTCGAAAAGAGAGTGGGGCTAGATCCCAAAAGTCAAAAATGACTAAGTGTGAGTGTAGGCCTAAAATATATGGAATAATGGGCAAATTAGTATCCAGTCCTTCCCCCACACACACATTTCTTCGTGGAGAGAAATGAGAATTTATAGAAAATACTTGGGTCATGTAGTATACCGAGTCATATATCCATGTGTTGGATCGGTTTTGGATCCTCTAAGTTGGACATCGTGCGAGATGCTCGAGTGCCTCTTTTATCGGACACGACTCTATCCGGTGATGCAGTGTTCGTATGTCTCCTGACGGTTCTGGCGCTGCCTGGTCAAGATGTCTTATACTTCGCTCTTCCCTATGCCCATTAATTAGTCGCTTTCACAATTTTCATGTCTAAATAACAAGTTATGAGTTTGGGCGCGAGTATTTTATGTGTTCGAGTTGTTTTGGGATATAATTATCTCTATTTATAGATAAACAATTTATAATTCAGTCCCTCATCAAATTAAAAATTAGTGAATGTATCCCACACATAAATTTTTCATTAATCATATGTCCTTTAACTTTATTCCAAAAAGATCACTTAAGATTTGACTAATTAAATAATGACTCTAACACATTGATTAATACATATGTCACCCCAAAATTGCTCCTTATTGTTTTTTGCATGTCTTAATAAGAATTGGTTTCTTTCACAAGCTCAAATCTGGAATTTTGGAGCTTTTTTTTTGGTATGATAAAAGCTCAAAGGGATATGATGATTGTATTTTACTAATCTGATAAATAGAGATTTATGAGGCAAAATTATTTGTACATTAGACGTAAAAACATGTTCTGATTGTTCTCTCTTCTTATAGAGAACGAAAGGAGAGTATTTACATAACTTATAACGGCTATAAATCTACAACCAAGGGTTACAATTCTTTAATGATTAATTACAAGTTTCCAAATATTTGATGATTTTCGTCAATAAGTAATTAAGTCGATTGATTTGAAGAAAATATATTGGTTTTTGAAAAAGGAAAAAAAACATCAATACTGTAGAATAAAAAGGATACAAATCTAGTCTAGAAATCTAATTACAGATTTTTAGAAATAAAAAAATTAGTCAAAACAAGTTTAATTAAAGATTTTTTTTTTTAAAAAATTTCCATTGATGATTACCCTACGAAAGAGGCAATACTAATTAGAAACTCCTATATATACGTTTATAACTTTATATGTATGATTTTGACCATCATTTAACAAAAGGCAAATTTTTTTTTTGGAGACAAGAATTAATCATCACAATGTCTTTATCCAATTTTGCTATCTTCTGCATAATCCTCGTTTCCCTCTTTGGCCGTCATGAATGTAAGTACATATGCATATGTCCTTTAGGGTTTTGTTCATCAATTTTCATCATTACTATTTGTAATAACAATCATATCATAGTATTTTTTTTTTTTATATAATAGGCAGAAACATGGAGGGTGTTGAGGCAAGCAAGATAAATATATCACCGTGCTTTCCAGCAACTTGCGTGCCTAACAATTTTAAGTGTTATTGCTGCCTCGGAAAGGAGGATTTCTGCACACATAGCTACAGCAGTTGTGCAGAAGATTGTCATCCCAAAGCTTGATCAAGCAACCTTCTTCAAAGATTTAAGAATTTTGAAGAGCATTTATATATATATATATATACGTGTTCTTCGTTTATGGTTTCTCGTAATATGAGTCTATATGACAAATACAAATAAAGGGTTTGTTTTTTTATTTGGAAATCTTAGAATGAATTGGAAATAAATCCATGTAGAATTCATTGATCTTATCTTATTATAAAGTTGGATCTCTCGACGTGAGCGTGACATGTA
>PKMM01017926.1:401410-419620 GCA_002933915.1 Eutrema heterophyllum
TATATATATATATATATATATATGTGTGTGTGTGTGTGTGTGTGTGTTTACATGCATGTAAGGTTTTCTATCATCAAGCAACAAAACATTTATTTGAAAAGAAGAAAAAAATCACAATGTCGTCATCCAACTTCGCTATCTTTTGTATCATCCTCTTTTCACTTGCTAGTCTTCATGAATGTATGTGTATGCACGTATAGTTTAGGTTTTGTTCATCATAGTTATCATCGATTACCATTATAATTATAATCATATCCTCCATAGTTTTTTTTTTGAATTTTTTTATTTTTCTTATATAGGTACAAACGTGGAAGGTCTTGAGGCAAGCAAGCTAAATTTTCCACCGTGCTTAAAATCACGTTGTCCATGGAACAAAAAATCTAGATGTTATTGCTGCAAGGGACATTTTGATAAATTTTGCGAAACAACCGAAAAAACGTGTGAGCTCATCTGTCCGCAGTAAGCCCAAAGCTTAACCCAGCATCTACTTCAAAGATTTAAGAAATTTGAAGACCACATATATATGTGTGTGTGTGTGTGTGTCAGTGTTTGTTCTTCGTTTGCGATCTATTATACTATGAATAATATGAATTTAAGTGATTCCAACGATTATGCTTACTTATAGTATTTGGACAACATGTCGAAGAATCTTTTTTGTTTTTTAGTTTGTGCTTTACTTTCTTATCTGCAAAGAGCGATTCTTTGAAACTTTTCTTTATCCAATTCACTTCTAGACTACTATGTATGGAAAATTAAAAAATACTTATCATAAAACATATATATCATTAACAAGAAAAATTGTAGAGATAATAAAATTTTCCTTTAGAAAGTAATAATGATTGGTGACATAATATTATAATAACGATAGTTATATTAAGTTGGACTTCACTTAAAACCCAAAAATGGACCGGTCTTGAGTACATCTTATAAAGGTAAATGCAAAATTCAAATAGGTATAATAGACTGACATAAAAACTAATTTTCAAAAATCTTGTCGTTTATTATACATACGCCATGTTCATTTGGCAGTTGATGGCCACTGCAACCAGCGATTGTACAACCAATGGTTGTCCATTTACCCGACGCAGCGACTAATCACAGTGATATGTGATGGAAATTAGAATCGCTGAAATCAAAGAGAAATGTCTTGGGTCTTTGACATTCACTTAAAATCCATAACTTCACATTGAATTTTAATAAAAGCAATGATCCAATAATACGTGATTTTGTTTAGATCAATTAAAATTCATAAACTAATAACCTCCAAGCATAACATTGGATAGGTATTATAACGTAGTAGTGCCACCTTGACAAAAAAAAACAATACAAAACGCAAATGTTGAATAAATAACACCTCTTATAAAGATTTTAAAATTTTGAAAAGCGTTTATACATACCAAATGTTTCCTTACGTTTACTCAAAATATAAAAGGTTTTTAATGAAAAAACCCTCAAATAGAGATGGATAGAGAATAAATCCATCAATTATAAATTTAATTTAATGTAATAACCCTTTAAGTATTGGTCCGTTAATGAAAAACCCCTCCATCTATGATATTGTTAAAACCTAAATGGCTAACGTTAAATCAAAGCTATGTGTTTTGGATTGTAAACAAATGACATATGTTTTGCTAAATTCTAAAGGGGTTTTAATGAAAAAAAATCTCAAATAAAAATATATCGAAAATAAATCTCTCAACTATAAACTTAACGTAAAAACCCCTCAAGTATCGGTTAATGAAAAAATCATTCCATCTACAGTAGCATTAAAATTCTGTTGAATTGTCAAAACGAATACCGATATCAAAGGGAGATAAAGAGAACACTCTCAACTTCATTAATCACTTCATAAACTAAATACAACTTTAGGCCTATTTATAATAAATCTAAAACCATTAGAAAAACCTAAATTAAACAATGTAAGGAAATTATCTAAAAAAGAGATACACAACCACAAGCTTCTTGATTTTGGATTTGTTGTCATCATCTTCATTCCCAATCTTATTGGATGCAAATTCATCTCTATTGGTGTTCTAGATACAACTCTCTAATTCTTCGTTAATCTTTCAGCGATTGATAAGTCCGCCGTTGATTAGTTTTCTTTTTAAGTAGTTGATAAATTTTTTTAAGACTTACATAATAATAATATTTTTTGTTAAATAAAATAATAATAATATCTAAAATAGAAAGGAAATATAAAACTAGCCAAACAAATCTAGTATCAGTTTTTTTGGGATCACCATATAAAAAATTGTACTACTAATTAGAGATTTCTATATAAATGTTTACATGTAAAGTTTTCTACCATAAAAACAACAAAACCTTTCTTTGGAGGGAAAAATTACAATGTCACTATATTTTGTATCGTCCTCGTTTCCCTCGCTAGTGTTCATGAATGTATGTTTATGTCATATATATTTTAGGTTTCGTTCATCATTTATCATCATTACTACTTATAATCATAATCATATCCTCCATAGTCCTCTTAAATGGTTTTTTTCTAATTTTTTTATGTAGGTTTTCTGAAAGATCTTTTCAAAGATGACCCGTACTTAGTATATCCTATCACAGGTAAAAAGGTAAAACACCCACCGTGTTATCGGTGAAAGTCAGAAGGGTTTCATTGCAGAAGTGCGTTGGACGTCTTCGTTGAGACTCCCCGTGATTGTTGGGAAGTATGTCCGATGTATGATAAAAAAACCAGCGCCTCCTTCAAACATTGAAGAAATTTGAAGACCATTTATAGACCAAATATTTTCATACATTTACTCGTCATATAAATAGTAAATTTGCGTTGTAGCTGGAAATATAACCGTCAAAATTTGTAAATAATGAAAATAAGGGGGTCTTTGGCTAATCTTTAAGAAAAAAAGAACCGAAAGACTATCAAACAATAAACAGAGAGTTTGTTGCTCGATGAGAACATACATGATTTGATAGCGTTTTGGACAAGGTTTTTGGCGAAGTAAATTGGATTAGTATTTCGATTCTCGGGAGAGTTTACAAGAACAAGAACAAAGAAAAAACAAATATTTGAGTCTAGAGCTAAGCTGCAGTAGAGAGTGAAAAAGTTTTTTCTTGCTCCTTGCTCTCCTCCTTGTTTTATACTCCGAGATCGTGCTTAACGTCTCTGTTTACCCCGCCTGATTCGCAATGAATGGTTTTCAAGTCTGAGGTTCCAGCCATTACGTTTAGGCGACTTAACTCACCGGCTTGAACGAGTCTTTGGTCTTGGCGGAGTTGACTAATGGTTCTGCAGTTAACCCATTTGACCGTAGACATTCACCCTGGTGGGCCTTTCAATCGACCCGTTACCTCTTGACCTTGCTGGATTCTTTGACTTTGTTGGACCATTTTTTACCGTAAATTGATTGGGCTCAAATTACTGGACCGCGCTTTTATCCCCCATGTCCTTCACTAAATACAATTATGCCTATCTTGTTGTCCTTCACTAAATACAATTATGATCTTAGCATCAACAATCACTTCCCTTTGTACATCAACACCAAGTGTGTCATGTGTCATCAATCTGCCCCTTAATCGTATATCATCAATCTCATGAGGTTCATCTGAACTAATCTTCGAGATGTTCCAGCTCACCTCTTCAGTCTCAACTTTTTTTTTATAGCTTGTGTAACACAAGCAACCTGTTGTGCAACGACCAGCACACACTCAAAACGAAGTATAAACCAGCCCATCACCAGCACCAAGCAGCTATCTTTAAATTGCATCAAACATCTAATCAAATGTCATATATATTCTCTTCTTGCTTGAATGCACAACTAAAATAGAACCATACACAATTGAGCTTTTCCTTTGACCAGAACAAGATCAGCCTGTGACTTAACAATGAGACAAATCCTTCACAAAATTCTCACCGCCAGATATTGCACCAGCCACAAAACATAGCAAGACATAGCCATAGAAAGGGCCATAGCAAGACATAGCCATCTTAGGCTCTATGTCAGCCTCATGAGAACCTTATCCTACACTTGAGCTTCATAAGTCTTTCACAGCCGTCAAGAAGGAAAAACAGTGCTTTGACAGCTTTCTTCTGTGTTATAGGATGCCGTCTGAAACAAGAAAAACAAACTTGATCTTGATAACCTATGTCCAACACTGACTACCTCTGATTCACCCAATTCCCAAAGACTTGGCAGCTAAGAATTATTTAGAACAAGCTCCTTTATTCTTGAAGTAATCATGATTCTTCCATTAAACAATCCAAAGACAACCAACAAGGCGGACAGGCGTAGGAGGAGGAAAGCCGGCAAAAATTCACTCGCCGGAGTTAGCGTGGCGATGGAGATGACACCGGCGATTGAACTTTGACGGAGAGTATATCGTCAAAGGAGAGTTTTTTAGGTCGGGGATGAAACTGAATTTTGTTTTTAGTTATCGTGTCTCTTTTTTTTTTATGTCGATTAGTTTTTGTATTTAATCAAAATATATTTCATAAGTTTTTTAAAAGTTTATAAATAACTAGATAAGTACCCGCATATATGCGGATTTGTAATTTAATATCTTATAACCCGTGAAAAAAAAACTAAAAACGAAAAAATAGAAAACATAATTAGATCACCCGTGAAAATATATAATACATAAATTTAGAAACGAATTTCCGATGAAATAAATATATACTTGAAGAAAAAATTTCGTGAAGCATATGCAGTCAATAGCGTTGGATACGATTATTGGACTTTTTTTTTGTGCGTAATTGACATACTACAAAATTATGACCAAACATAATTAGATCACCCGTGAAAATAGCATATGCTTCACCAAATTTTTCATTCAAGATATATATTTATTTCATCGGAAACTTCGTTTTTAAAGTGATGTATTATATATTTTTACGGGTGATCTAATTTTGTTTTCTATTTTTTCGTTTTTAATTTTTTAACGGGTTATAAAATATTAAATTACAAACTCGCATATATGCGGGCACTTATCTAGTCTATTAATAATAACAATCTCAATAACTGCAATCTACAGTTGTGTCTTTTATTCTTAATCTTTTGTTTGTATTTTTTCGTATACAACCGCTAATTTTATCAAAGACTGTCTCTTTTAAGTTCTATGGTTGTGTCTTTTAGTCACAACCTTTTTGCTTGTATTTTTTTGTTCATAACCGCTTATTTTATCAAAAATTGCTTTTTTAACACTTATGTCTTTTCAAATTCTATTTATTTTGTTTCGTACAACATCTTTTCTTTCATATATATCAATTTCAAAATACACTCAACTCATAATTTTGAAAAACAACAAGGTATACATCAATGTTAGAAAAGTCATTTATCTCTTCTCTTCTTACCTAAATTTACATCGATTTCGTTCTCTTAATTTTCATTTCGTGATTTTGATTGCTTCGAACTTCATTTCTCTGTTAGAAAAGACTTACGTTCTTTTCGATCGAATTTGTCTCTATGGTTACCTCTCAGTGATTATTTCTTTTAATTTACGTTCTTTTCCAACATTTTTTGTTTAAAGACCGTAGATTTTGGAATTACGATTCTGGAAATTTAACATTTACATTATTGTTTTTGCAGAATTTAACCATGTAGATTACCCCAATTTGAGTACTTAAAGAAATTCTTTGTTATTAACTCATCCTCTCATATACTTACGTTGCTTCCGAGCTGCCGTCCGCGTTCTCAATTTGCAATGATCTTCTACTTTGATCTTTCTAACTTTTGTAACTTTTCTATTTCGATCATTGCATTGAAAATTGGGCATTGAAAATTTCAAGATCACGGTTCATATAGGTTGAATTTATGGATTTGTTAACATAGTTTCTTACACAAAAAAAAACAAATCCATAAATTCAACCTATATGAACTGTGATCTTGAAAATTTCAATGTCTAATTTCCGATTTGAAGATAAGTTTATCGCTTTTTATAGTTGATAGAAGAACCTAACATATAAAGCAATGACCATGTGCATAATTTGAGCAACTAAACTAGATGGGCAAAAAACCAATTAACCTCAATCAATTTTTATGAGCATTTGAAAATCCTAAGCCTGTAAATATAATGCAACTCTCCAACAACATAGAATATATCGGTGTTCTTACAAAGTTGGGAACAATATTATCATGCTATCAGATGACGAAAGACCTTTCACCTAAAGACGTAACGATGTCTCCAAACAGATAGTTTTAACTAATATTTAATTATCTTTCCTTTACAATTATGTTTATGGTAATTATGTGTAGTACCA
The DNA here is from genome assembly GCA_002933915.1 of Eutrema heterophyllum. Lineage (NCBI taxonomy): Eukaryota > Viridiplantae > Streptophyta > Magnoliopsida > Brassicales > Brassicaceae > Eutrema > Eutrema heterophyllum. The sequence goes on from PKMM01017926.1 coordinate 407,631, forward strand.
TTGAAAGTTTTTATTGTACATGTACCATTGAAAGTACATGTAAGTCACATCATTAAACTTTTTTTCTCTTTGGTATAAAATTGTCGTCAAGATTTTGGAGAATCAACGTAGCGACGACGGTCATAACTGTGATAAGCTCAGATTTCATACTGATTCTACACCACACGCACACCAAAAGAAAAAAGGTTTTCTTGGATGCAAATTATATTTCCACGCCCGTCACTTTTCCGGAAAACTCTTCAAGGTACCACACATCAATTTAACGATAATACTCACATCTTTCGATTCTGAATCCCATCAAATTGATCCTAGATTTTGGGCAGAAACCCGATTATGCAAATTTCATGTAGGAAAGAAGATTGTATGCTTTGAATTTTACGACTTTGGTACTAATAGCTGGAGTTTACGTTCGCGTGTTTTGAACTAAGCTTGCTTGTCTTTCTCTGGGTTAAAGACATGGATTTGGAAGCTATTTGTAAGGTATTATTGGCCGAAAGATGTGCTATTTTGCTTTATCTTTGTTAATTTGAACTTGCTATGTTGTGTCGATTGGTATACTGAGTGGATGTTTGAAAGAGCTTTTCCTGTGTTAACTATGTCTTGATCTGGATTCTATTTTGTTTTTTCATATGATTAAAAAATTATGTGTTATTATTTTGCATTTTATCTCACTTGTATTTGTATACTTCAAAAAATTTCAGGCAAATTTTATTTGGTTGACTGTGGATACGCCAACCGTCGTAGTTTTCTAGCTCCATTTCGAAGTACTCGGTATCATCTGCAAGAATTCAGGGGAGAAGGAAAAGATCCCACAAATCAAAATGAGTTGTTCAATCTTCGTCATGCTAGCTTACGAAATGTAATCGAGAGGATTTTTGGCATCTTCAAATCAAGATTTCTCATCTTCAAATCAAGATTTCTCATCTTCAAATCTGCACCACCATTTCCATATAAGACACAAGCACAGTTAGTACTTGCATGTGTTGTTTTACATAATTATCTTCGTAAGGAATGTCGTTCAGACATGTTTCTTCCTGAAGAAGAAAGCGATAGCGATAGCGATAGCGATAGCGATGATGAAGAGATAGGTAATAACGAAAATAATTTTGTTGAAGTTCCTAATGATACACAGGAACAACAAAGGTTGAATGCTAATAACTGGAGAGCAAGTATTACAGCAACCATGTGGCCAGATGCTATGGATATGGAGTTTTGATGCAATAAAGTTTTTAGATTTTTTTATTTATTTTATTTTGCTCGTTGATTTCCATTGCTTTTGAACTTTTTTATTTTTTCGTTATACATTGTTTTTTTCACGACAATAATGGATTAATCTCGACTAGTTTTGACAATGATACAAAATAATGGTTCGGATCCGTAATGATATTCGATCATTGTGTATGGGTATATGTTTGAATTCTATAAACATATATAATTGTGACAAAAAGCCACCATAGTCTTAAACCTTATGAATCACTTACCAAATCATCAAAGCAATTATGAATTACCCTAAAAACACTTCCAAATTCCACGTGACTTTATTTTTCTTTTTTTAATAAATCTCACCAAATCCCCCTATATCCTCCAAATCTACCTAAAAATCACCATAAATCCCACAAAAAATGAAATCCACTAAACTAATTAAAATCGACAGTTCAATACACCCCCCTTAATGTCACAATGTAAAGTGATTAAGTTACTTCTATCCGGCTCGGCCGTGAACTTTATCTCAACTCATCAGGGTAATTTCTTGGATTCGATGTAGCGTAATTATGATGATTATTCATCCCTATCTTTCAAGAGATTTGAAATCTCTTTTTTACCAATGTAATCTCAAAGTTTAAGTGAATGAAAAGTAAGGTCTGCGCAAAACAAAATAAAACGGAGGGAATCAAGAGGATGATATTTGAGAAATGGTATAAAACTTTTCAGGGAACAAGTCAGCAAAAATTTAGAAAATAAAAAAATAAAGTGATCTATAGACTCTTAAGTTAATTACGAATACGAAAGATACCAAATGATTGTTGAGAGGAGGATTTTTCCCTCTTTCATCGTTTTCAAGAAATGTTAAGGTCCATGAGCAGCAGCGACGATCACCTGATTTCTCTGATCGTATCTTCCACCGGGAAACTACATCTCCGGCAGATTCACGCCGTCTTACTCCGCACTTCCTTGATCAGAAACTCTGACGTTTTCCACCACTTCCTCTCCCGTCTCGCTCTCTCTCTCGTTCCCCGTGACATCTATTACTCCCGTCGGGTTTTCTCCCAGAGGAGTAACCCAAGTGTCTCTCACTGCAACACCATGATCAGAGCTTTCTCCGTCAGCGAAACTCCCGGCGAAGGGTTTCGCTTGTTCCGAGCTCTGAGAAGACGGAAAAGCTTTCGTCCCGCTAACCCGCTCTCGTCGTCTTTTGCCCTCAAGTGTTGCATCAAGTCAGGTGACTTACTCGGTGGTTTGCAGATTCACGGGAAGATTTTCAGTGATGGGTTTCTCTCGGACAGTCTTCTCTTGACGACTCTGATGGATCTCTACTCCACCTGTGAAAACAGCACTTACGCCTGTAAAGTGTTCGACGAAATTCCCGAGAGAGATACCGTTTCTTGGAACGTGCTGATTTCGTGTTTCCTGCGGAACAAACGTACGCGAGACGTTCTGTTTTTGTTTGATAAGATGGTGAACGAGGTCGATGGCTGTGTAAAACCAGACGGTGTAACATGTTTATTGGCTCTACAAGCTTGCGCCAACTTGGGCGCGTTGGATTTCGGTAAACAAGTTCATGCTTTTATCGATCAAAACGGGCTAGGTGGTGCTTTGAACTTGAGCAACACTCTGGTTTCGATGTACTCACGATGCGGGTCTTTGGATAAGGCTTGCGAGGTCTTTAGTCGAATGCGGGAAAAAAACGTGGTCTCATGGACGGCTATGATCTCGGGCTTAGCCATGAACGGATTTGGAAAAGAAGCCATTGAAGCTTTCAACGAAATGTTGAAGTTTGGAATCTCTCCAGAGGAACAGACACTCACAGGTTTACTGTCTGCGTGTAGCCATTCCGGGTTGGTCGATGAAGGAATGATGTTTTTCGATAGACTAAGGAGTGGCGAGTTTGAGGTGAAGCCAAATTTACATCACTATGGGTGCATCGTTGACCTCTTGGGACGTGCCCGTCTACTCGACAAAGCCTACAGTCTTGTACAATCAATGGAGATGAAGCCGGACTCCACCATATGGCGTACGCTGCTTGGGGCTTGTAGAGTCCAAGGAAATGTGGAACTTGGGGAACGTGTGATCTCTCATCTTATCGAACTCAAAGCCGAAGAAGCTGGGGATTACGTTCTGTTACTCAACACATACTCTTCGGTTGGGAAATGGGAGAAAGTGACTGAATTGCGTTCGTTGATGAAGGAGAAAAAAATCCATACAAAACCGGGATGCAGTGCAATCGAGCTACAAGGAACCGTTCATGAGTTTATTGTTGACGATGTTTCGCATCCGCGGAAGGAAGAAATCTATAAAATGCTGGCGGAAATCAATCAGCAGCTGAAGATTTCGGGTTATGTGGCAGAAATCACATCGGAACTGCACAATCTGGATTCAGAAGAAGAAAAGGGAAATGCGTTGACATACCATAGCGAGAAGCTAGCTATTGCCTTTGGTATTCTCGTGACTCCACCAGGGACAACCATTAGAGTGACTAAAAACCTCAGAACTTGTGTTGATTGCCATAATTTTGCAAAGTTTGTATCTAATGTTTATGATCGTGTCGTGGTCGTTAGAGATCGTTCCCGTTTCCATCATTTTAAAGGTGGGTTTTGCTCCTGTAATGACTTTTGGTGATGATTCTCATAAAAGCTTTCATCATGATTTTTGCAGCTAAATCTCAGAACTTGTGTTGATTGTCATAATATCGCAGAGTTTGTATATGATCATTAAGAGACCTATCCTGTTTTAAGTCATGATTCATAATCTGCTTCGATGTCATGTATCAAAATCTTCAAACTGAAGCTGATACATTCTTTATTCTACAACAAGAAATGTCTTCTGCCCGATGCAAAAAAGATTAAAACAAAACTCAAAATGATCAGAAGAAAAAGTTTTCCGCTTGAATGAAGCATGTTTTTCAGATGAAATCAAGATCTAGTTAGCAGGTTTGTTTGCAAATGCAATACCCTTCTCGATGCTGGCTTTCAGTTCTGTCTTTAGAGCTTCTAATGCCTTCTGCTCATACTCAGTCAGCCCTTGGAGGTCAGACTCGATCACAGCTTCAAGTCCGTTCTTCCCGAGCTTGATCCGTGATGCAAAGAAAGGAAGATCCGTCAGAGTTGACTCCACAAACGAGCACTCGTATACGTCTCCATCTCCATCAAGAGCACGAAGAGAGGACTCAACAAATCTTGCTGCAGCATATGCCATTGACAAAGTAGCTGAGCCTGCACCTGCCTTAGCATCTACAACCTCAGTCCCAGCGTTCTGGATCCTAACAGTCAGTTGTTGGATTTCTTCATCAGTGAAGTTGACAGAGGGTTTAGTCTTTGAGAGAAGAGGCAGAATGGTGATTCCGGCATGGCCACCAATGACTGGAACATCCACATCTATGAGCTTAAGGTTCTTTTTCTGAGCAACAAAAGTGTTTGCTCTCACAACATCCAACGTGGTGACACCGAAAAGCTTCTTGGGATCATAGACGCCTTTCTTTTTCAACACTTCAGCAGCAATTGGTACCGTAGAGTTAACCGGGTTGCTGATAATGTGGATGAAGGCATTAGGACAGTTATCAGCAACAGCCTCAACTAGTGTTTTCACTATGCCGGCATTGATGTTGAAAAGGTCATCTCGGGTCATACCCGGCTTCCTTGGTACACCAGCAGGGATAACCACAACATTCACATCCTTCAAACAGTCCGCCAACTCAGACGGTCCAGTGAAATCACGAACCTGAGAGGGTGTGTTGCAGTGACTCAAATCAGCAGCGACTCCCTTGACATTGGCAATGTCGTAAAGGTGAAGCGTTGAGACTAACGGAGACATCTTGATGAGAAGCGACAAAGGCTGACCTATCCCTCCGGCAGCACCAAGAACAGCCACTTTGTATGAAGCGTTGATCTTGAACCCATACGGTTTCCTGTCAGATGTTTGGGATTTCATTACAAAACCGGGCAAAGCCTTGCTTAAGGAAGAGGAATCTGGTCCACATAGCAGAGACGTTGATCTCAGACCGTTAAAACTAGGGACTGAGTTAAATTTCACAGCTTGTACCCTCGACTGTGGTAAGGAGCTGGATCGAGACGAGTGCGAAACAATCGAAAACGAAGAAGCTGCTGTTGCTGCCATTTTTTTTTCAATCTGAGGTGAAACAGGAAACATTCAATCAAAATTACAGCGAACAATAATACGCAATTAACCGAAACCCTAATTAATCCACGAGAGATTAAAACCAGATCGAAGCCATAAGATTTTCCAGGGATAATCAATTCAAACAAAATATTCAGAGGAAGTAATTCGTAGATTTAAGAATGGAAATCCAGTTACAGAGATGATATATGTTCTCAATACAATCTAGAATCAAATCGTTATAGAACAGAAAAAAAACAAATTCCAGAAATTGAACAAAGAAACAAAAAACGAGATATTGAGAATCTTAACCTTTGAGAAAGCTCAAGACGAGAGAGAGAGAGAGAAAGACGCTTGAGGAGAGTTGAGTTTCGATTTTGCTAATGTTCGCAGGCTTACGAAGGCTGGCTCGAGTGAGTGAGAGAGCAACAAATAAGATTAGGTGACGATGTAGGGGGAAAGAAAAAAATAAATCAGAAACCTAATTTTTATTTTTATTTTTTTAAACACTTACCAACAAATTATGAAAACATACGGACAACTTTCTTCGCTCCACAAATATCTGTGACCACGATGAACAGCTCCACAAATATATGTGACCACGATGAACATCTCTGTTTGCACTACGCTGAAGATTTCTTGTAAATTTGCCTTTATTAATCCGTAAAAATTGCATTTTCTGAAAATCAAAACTCAGATTTCATGGCGTAGATGTAAAAACATTAATGATTCATTTGGTTGCCTGTTCGAGAAATCTTATTTTAAAATAAAAATAAATATAAAGAAATTGGAGATCTATGTGTTTATTTGGTTGGGTGTGTCTCGTTGGATCCGCCAAGAGGTGATGCGTCTTTTTGTAGTTTCCGTACGACAGCCAAACAGCGTTAAAACCCTATTTCTCCCCACGGCTCTTTCTTTCTCATCTTCTTTTTGTTGATAGTGATTTAATCTTCATTTGATTTTTTTTATTATTATTATTTTTTTGCTTACATCTTTCTTCTTTTTGGTTGAATTAGCTCAATAAATATAAAGTAAGGTGGATAAGACCGGTTGAAAGAGTTCTGAAAGTATAATACTAATTCCTCTTGTCATGGGTGAACGCGTCATCCTTTGTTGGTGGTGCATAGATCCTAAGAGCATTTCCATTAGTGAGATTATGGCTGCCAATTCGGTTAAATCGGTTTATTCGGTTCGGGTAATTTGGTTAATCGGTAGTTTAGTTTGGAAGAATTCTATCAAAATTAACCAAATTAGATTACGGTTCGGTTCGGTTCGATTCGGTTCGGTTAACGGATAGTTCGGTGTTTAAAAATGCTACCGAATTGAACCAAAATTTCAAGTTTTTATCAAATTCGGTTACATTTGGATCAATTCTGTTAGTTCGGTTTTCCGGTTCGGAGAGTAAATGTATGATTGGGTCAATTTTAACTAAATTTAGTTAAATGGACTAGTTCACTTAAACTGGGTCCATGTAATACCAACTTTAACTAAATGGATGAAAAAAGAAAATTTGCTAGCCCATTAAAAAAATTTCAAAGAAGAAAAACTAAACCTAATTGTAACAACGAAGGCACAACGGCAGCTCAACGACAGAGGCATACGGCGGCTTTGAACTGAGGTTTGGGGGTTTCGCTTCAGGTTCAATTGGTGTAGAATTGAATAAATGAATCTCATACATACAAAAAAAAAGCCAAAGCACGACTCTGATTATTCATTATCTTACTCTGCCTCTATCAATGGTTCCAATTCGGATACGTCGTTAACAGAGCATACGAATATGGAGATGACGAGAGAGTTTGAAACGATGAGGATGAATAATTTTTGGTTAACCATTCGGTTATGATGAACTGAACCAAACCGAACGAATAACCTAACACATTTTTAAAAACTACCGATCGGTTCATAGCCAATAACCAAACGTGAACCAAAATTCCAAACCTCGGTTTGGTTCGGTTCGGAATTTTGGTTCCGATAATAATCGCATGCCTAGATGAGATACTTAAAGAGGGTATCTCATTTAATATAATATTAATATTTTGATATAGTTTGATTATATTATTAAATTTTAATTGATAGAGAAAAGTTAAACCAATTATAAAGAGACATTGTGAAACGGGTATCTCAAAAATATCTCAAAATTTTTAAATGAGATACTCTTGTCAATCTCTCTCTTCATTTTTCTAATTTTTATTAATTTTTAATTGTGAGAACCGGTCTAAGGGATCATTCCGATCAAGTGCGATTTCATAGCAGGGATGATTTCACCTCGACTTTATGTCGTGTGAGTTGTGACTACATAGCTATGGTGTATACCATGAATATTAAAATGGTTGAGAAATATCCATATTTTTAAGGTGGAATTTGTTTTCGATAATGCTTCGACGACGATGGATGCAATTCTTAATCCTCGAGATTGGCCTCCACATAAGATTCTTCCGGAAAAATGTAATTTGAAATGGATAATTTTGAAGTATGTAAATTTTATTTAGTAGAAGTATTAGTTATTTTTTTGTTTGAGCGATTGCGGAAAAATGTAATTAGAAATGGATAATCTGATTTTCATATGACGTTTGAAGGACCGATGTGGTTTCATAATCAAGTGTTAGATGAAACTAAAAGTTGAGATTTGATTATTTTCTCCTTTTTCTTTCTCCAGTTGTTTGTCGTTCTATTTTTCATGTGAGGCTCTATGTTTTTGTTGGATGTTGCTTGATACTTTGCCTCTTTGGTTTCATTTTAATCTCTAGTAAATGAAAGTTGGAAAACAAAAAATACAAAATTATGATTATGTTTTTTTTTAGTATAGAATTATTTGAACCAAATCCATTTGAACTCATCATGAAAAGGAGCCCATAGAAAAGAAAAAAAATCCCGCCAGTTGTCAAACCGAACCCTTGGATTGAGTTTGATGGACTCACTATACAGTGGCGGACCCACATGTATCAATGGATTCATCTCACACCTTAAAATAATACGGCATCTGTTTCGTAAATAGTCACATTTCACGCATATTAAAAAAATTATTAAAAATTTTACATTACCCTTTATTAATACATTAAACAGTTTTTTCTCTCTAATTAATACATTAAAACAATATGATTAAAATTATAATTTTGTTTGATATTTTGCATTAAAAATATAAAATAATAGTTTTTATGAAACAAAAATATAGTGTTAAAATGATATTTTTTATAAAACGGAATGAGTATATATTTCATTTATAAACCAATTGTCCAAACAAACTTCAACTCTTGGTAAATATTCTTTTAAGTGATCCATATAACCCATTTGCAAATCTCCTCCCATGATACCCTATTAATATTTCTTTACTTAATAAAATAATACTTAGTAATATTTTGACCCCATAAAAAATATTTTTGGGTCTGGCCACTGACTATAGATGGAAACACAAGCTCAGTAAGTCGCATCTGATGCAAACATCCAACTAGAGTTGAACCATGGAGCTAATGAGGTGTTTCATGTTTTGGAAAACTCGATTACATACCTAAAAACAAGAAACAATCAAGAGGAGTTCAAATAAATCAAACCGAAACCACCAGATCCACTCGAATGCAAATACGGTCCAAAAGACGAAGCAGCCCAGTCCCGAGCCTCCTTGGCATGTCTTTAAGTATTTCTCAAGAGCCCATAACAGTAGAGACCCAATAAAAACGAGCCTATACAAGCCCACAAATGTGCAATCATTCATGGCCCGATAAGGACATATGTGCATCTCTCGAAAGATTCTGGCCCAACCACGATGATTTAAGTTAAGGCCCAACTTGTTCCACATTCTTGATCCATCAAGGATCCAAGGACAGTTCAGACCCGACCCAGATCGGTTCAGATCAGTTCACAAGCCAGCAGCTAACCCGTGAGACATCAAATCGATCAAAAGATGGACTTTCCATACTTGGCACTTTGAGGATTCGTGTATGGCATCGAGGAGAGTTTATAATTCATCTAGAGGCTCTTGAGAAGTCATTCAAGTGCACCAGCACACATGGGATCAATTGGATATTTTCACACCTCAATTTTCCTTATCCGAAGCCAATTACGTCAAATATGGTCCACATATATATCTCTTTGATTTATTCGATTCAGCCTATTTAGAGACCATTTACATGGTCCAGAATGTTCCAAGACGTCGCTACTTCATGCCCAAATTGTCCATATACAAAGAACCTCACGTTTTTTTCAATTGGCCAAAAATCAGCAATAAAGGTCATATCAATCAATTTCGTTGATCGATTTTTGAGTTAATTATTTTTGTCCATAGACAAAGAACCTCACGTTTTTCTTTTAATCATCTCTTGATTTTTGGTTCGTCTTGCCTAAGGTTCAACCGAGTGTTTGGATTCTAGCGCGTGGCTATCCCTAGGAATCCCAAGCCTCCCCACCCTCATTCGGTATCATCACCACCGAAGGAGACAACTCCATCTCTACCGACCCCCATCTTCCACAACAAAACTTATCAACTCTTGACATCTTGTGATCAATAAATTTGGTGTGATTCTAATCTTATATCAGCAGCCAAATTAAATTTAAAGATTCCTCCTAACTGGTTGAAAAGCAAATTCTTAGGGTGCAAATGGTGCGGAGTAAGAGGAATAATAATAATGGAAAAAAACGAGTGGAACTAGATCTTTTTACGATAAAGTTTTCCTCTTCTATTTTGTAGAGGAACCATTTCTAGTGGAATTAAGTTTATTATCCATTTTTTTGGTGGGATCTAGTTAAATTTGGAAGAATGCAATTTCTACTAAATGGTTGAATTTTAGAGGAATATAATGGAATAATCAATTTCACTCAATTTTGTTTCTCGGTGTCATTTGCATCCTTAGTAAATCATCGACAATCTATAATATTGAAATAAGGAATATAATTTTCTTAACGCAATTTTGTAATTCTTTTTAACAGTTGTTTTGCCATTTTTTGTTAAACTATTAAAAATATCAAACTTCAATTTCTACACATATATATATATTTTTAACATATATGTGCATGTGTCATGTATGGCTCCTTATCTAGTATATCATAAAGCATTAACTATTTAACGAGCAATTTGATTTAGAAGCATACAATCTCCTTAATCACGGCATCTATGGATTTAACAACTGAATTACATAAAAACAAAACTATGGTTTTCTCCTTAGAAACTATATATAAAGTCTAATCGTCTATAGACTTTATGTATAGTCTAATCGTCTATAGACTTTATATATAGTCTAATCGTCTATAGACCGATGTTAACTAACTTAATTCATAGTAATTAGACGCCGTATAGCTTACACATACATAATAAACTTATCGACTCTAATTGATTTTTCTTCTTTAATTTTTTATCTATGATCAGCAACCGACGACGACGCACTCTCCTGCACGTGGCAAGTGGTGGCGATTGTTGGCACCCGTACCTGGATAATCGTTTATCTCCATCGCCATCCTTTCCTCTACGTCCTTCTTCACATCCTAACAAAAATAAATTTTAAAAACAAAATTTAATTTTTTATAAAACCTAATTATAACCTTTCAAGAATACATATATAACTTGAGAACCAACCAGTACTGTTTCTTGTTGAGGTAGGTAAATTTGATCGGGCCTCTCCATCAAACTCCCGAGTCCTACATACGTACACAAGAAAGAGATATAATATCAGTTATAACATCATTTGATGAAAATAATTATTAACATAAAAGAAAAGAATTAAGAGATGAAGATCGTACTCGAAGCATTGGTAGGGAAGAAGAAGAAGAAGTGAGATAGAGTGAAGAAGAAGATCATGAGGAGATGGAAGAGAGCTTTGTTGGCCATTTGACGATGATAATTTATGACAAAATCAATGTATTAATTTTGTTGTGGGTTTTGTCTCTCTTTTTTTCCCAAAACTTGCTTTGAGTTTTGTCTTTGTAATGGTTTCTTTTCTAGTTCTCTTCTTCCAATTGGCGCATTTTTATACTATAGTACTCATGGTGGGATGGACTTTTTTTAATCATTAAATTCAGAAAATTGGTAAAATCAAATATGGAAGTTTTTTAATCTGTGTTTTTGTATCGAATCACCAAAATGTCTATACTTAAAAGAACAAACACGAAAAAAACAACAATTCGACGCGTTTTCACTTTTCCACATTTGTTGCAGTTTTTTAATAGTTCTATATAATATAAAATACTAACTATAGTCACACTATGGAAAAAAATGTGTGTATACTCGATCATACATAAGCAAAAATCCTAATTTCACTGTTTGATTGTTTGTTCTGATTCATAGTTTGATTTTAACTGTAGGTGCTTTTACTGGTTTTAACCTGATATATAATAAGTTACACTACAAGAAAGCAGCCGATTCCCGACGGCTATATCGGTTGGAATCCGGTTGGGAAACGTCTTTCCGGACGTCTTTCCGACCAATTTGGTTCGTCGGAACGATAGCGTCGGAAATCAAAATTCGTCGGGAATTGGTCGGGAATTTCCGATGAGTTCCCGACCATCAACTTTCCCGACTAATTTCCGACGAATATCAGTAGTCGAGGAATTCCCGACGATTTACCGACAGAACTAAAATACCGACCAATTCCCGATGGTAATAAGCGTCGGTTAGTTCCCGACGATATTCCGACAAAATTTTGAGGGGTTAATTCCCGACCAATTCCCGACGG
>PKMM01017935.1:0-10563 GCA_002933915.1 Eutrema heterophyllum
AAATAAAACATCATTACATAGATATATTATCAAATAATTTATAAGAAAAAACATTTGCATAAAACAACACCAATGTCCTCATCACAAATATGCGATGAAGACCTTGCAAACATTTACATGTTGTTTGAGTAAAGCCACTGTTATTTGAATCAATTATTTGTCTCCTATGGAATCGTGATCGCCTATGCTCCTCATAAACGGAATTAGACATGTGTTTCTGAGTAATGCTATTAATAGCACTGAAAACTGTTAATGCCTTAAACAATACTATATAGCTAACACAAAAACACAATTAACATACTGAATTAAAAATGTACAAAAATGTAATAGGATACGTGATGTCTCTATCTTTTCACATGTATTATTTATTTCAATTTTTTTTATGTACCTAAAACAAATTAAAGGGTTAAGCATGGTCGGGTAGCGCCTATATCGGGAGAAGAAATAAAGCAAAGGATGTTTAGCATGCCTTCGGACAAAGCATCAGGGCCTGATGGTTTCACAAAGGAATTCTACGTCGCCGCATGGGAAATTATTGGTAAAGATTTTATAGTTGCGATCCAATCATTTTTTCTCTATGGATTCATGCCCAAATCCATAAACGCGACTCTCCTGGCATTAATACCAAAACGTCACGACGGTACTGTCTCTGCTATGAAGGACTATCGCCATGTGGCATGCTGCAACATGGTATACATGGTAATCTCAAAAATTCTAGCCAACCGATTAAAGCGGGTTCTACCGGAGTTCATAGAACCGAATCAAAGTGCATTCATAAAGGATCGGCTATTGCTAGAAAATGTTTTGCTTGCATCGGAACTTGTAAAAGACTACCACAAGGATACAAAGTCACCTCAGAGCACTATAAAATTTGACATTTCCAAGGCGTTCGATACAGTGAAATGGTCATTTATTGTCGACGTGTTCAGAGCTATGCAATTCCAGGAGATGTTCATCAATTGGATTTATCTTTGTATCTCCACAGCTAGTTTCTCAGTTGTTGTTAATGGGGAACTTGAAGGATATTTTAGAAGCAACCGCGGCATACGTCAAGGATGCTCTCTATCGCCATACCTGTTTGTAATGGTACAAAACGTCCTTTCTCGAATGCTGAATAAGGCAGTAGAAATGGGCAGAATCGGAGCACATCCTCGCTGTAAACAGGTTCGCGTTACTCACTTGAGTTTTGCTGATGATATACTTGTATTCACTAATGGTTCTCCTTCTGCTTTAAGAGAGACTTTCCGAGTTTTTGAGGAGTTTGCAGGAATATCGGGTCTTCATATAAATGCAAGCAAATCTGCTCTGTTTTTCGGGGGACGAGACAAGGCTGGTATTATCGCAACCTCTGCTGAGCTGGGAATCCCCATCCAAGTGCTTCCCATTCGTTATCTGGGTCTTCCACTAACGACGAAAACCATGACGAAGCTAGACTATGCACCACTAATAGACAAAATCAGAAGGAAGATGCTTTCTTGGACAAACAAACAACTATCTTATGCTGGAAGACTGCAACTTATTGCCTCGGTGATAGCAAGTTTATCAAATTTATGGTGCTCTGTTTTTCGCCTACCCTCGAGCTGTTTTGATGAGATCGAAAGTCTTTGCTGCGCTTTTCTTTGGTCGGGAAATCCTAATACGTCTACAGGTGCTAAGGTATCTTGGGAAGAGATATGTAGGCCGAAATCGGAAGGAGGTCTCGGTCTTCGACGTCTACGAGATGTTTCTCGTGTTTTCTTGTTGAGTTTAATTTGGAGACTTTTTTCTCTATCGGGATCTCTTTGGGTTGCTTGGACTAAGCAAAACCTAATGAAGAACTGCTCTTTGTGGACAGCACCAGACACAACTCTTGGTTCCTGGATTTGGAGGAAGCTTTTGAAAGTCAGAGAGGTAGCTTTCCCTTTCATCAAAGGGGTAGTTGGAAATGGTGAGTCCATCTCCTTTTGGTATGATTCTTGGCTGCCCCAAGGAAGTCTACTTCAGACAATGGGTTTGTCAGGGCCTCGGGCTGTTGGTATTCCTTATAGCCACGGTAAATGAAGCAATCGGGCCACATGGATGGAAGATCCGCCGACATAGAGTTAGGCGATTTGACGAGATAATAGCCCACCTAAGAACTCATCCTCTACCTAGAGCTGATCATGGACCAGATTACTACCTCTGGAGACACGCTAACGGTGTATACAAGGACCATTTCTCATCGCATCGAACTTGGAACCAGATTAGAATGCATCACCCAAAGGTGACATGGGGGAAGCTTGTATGGTTTTCACACGGAATCCCACGGTGTTGTTTCATAACATGGTTGGCAATGCTCAACCGACTTTCCACAGGGGATCGAATGCGTAGATGGGAAGCAAATCAATCTTGTGTAATGTGTGGGGAGCCGGACGAAACTCGAGATCACCTATTCTTTGCTTACCATTACTCCTTCACAGTTTGGTCTGATGTTGCAAGCAAGCTTATGGATAATCGACTAACCCCGGATTGGAATGATACAATCGTGAGTTTGCATTCTCACAACAGAGACGGCCTCTACACAATCCTTATTCGACTTTGCTTCCAAGTCACAATCTACTCTATTTGGAAAGAACGAAACTCAAGAATCCATCGCTCAGCATGCACCACTGTTCGACAATTGGTAAGGGTGATTGAGAAACTTATTCGGAATCGAATTATCTCGTTAAACTACTCTAAAACGCCTAATCTACAAGAACTTCTTCAGCGGTGGTTCGATGTATCACCTAGATGATTTTAGAGTCTATGCTTGTAGCTTTTGTTGTGTGATTTACGTCTTGTTGTGCTATTTCTTCTAAAAACATCTTGTACATAATCATTTCTGAGTGAGTAATAAATTTAACATTCAATCAAAAAAACAAAAAAAATTAAAGGGTTAAGTATTCTGAATATAATTTTAAAATTAATATAATTTATAGAAGAAAAAATTAATGTCGTTCATTTAGGTTACATCTTATTGAGTATCTAATGTAGTTAATTCAAATACGATTTGAATAAACTAAATTCAAAATCTAGTTAATGCAAGAATATAGTATGTAGAATGTTTAGGAAATTCGAATATACTTTAATTAGTTGTTTCTTAGGAGATTGATAATTAGGTAGGATTTCCAGATTTAACGAATATACAATAGATTGCAATATTTTTCTGGACCGCAAATTATGGCAACGGAATTAGAATATTCTTTGGGGTTTGGGTATTAACTGGTTTTGTTTACGAAAGGAATTAGTTAGTATCTGAAATATTTGATAATTGATAATATCAACAAAATATAGTACATTCCCAAATTTGAAAAAATCATTTCCCTCCACTGTTTTTTATTATAATTAATGACATTAATTTCGAGATTTCAATTCCCTCCACCAATGGCTTAAAAATTATAATAAATAATAAATAATTTTTCTTATGCTCTAGTTATTAAAAATTTGATATGAAAAAATATCAATAACTTAATAATTTTAATCATTGCATGTAATCATGTACTAACTAATATTTAAATAGTTAAATGTTTTATATGAACAAGTAAACGTGATTAAAAGTTTTGAATGAATAAACTTATTTAAAATAATCGTGATGAACTATTTGTGATAGTTATTCGTTTTTTAAATACATTTGTGTCCATATACAAAATTTTAAAAATTTCAAATCATCAATAATATTGTTTGGAAGCAAAGATAGCAAGGAAATAAAATAAAATCCAAGAAAAATTAAAAAAAATCGAAACTAATGAAGTGATGACACCTAAGCAAAATAATTAATTGTCATTAAAAATTGTGTTTGGCAATAGAGATAGTAAGAAGAAAAAAATTAATTAAAAAATCAATCAAATGCTAATTTTAATTGTGGGTTTGCCTTGTGTACTTTTGTGCTTCCTCTTTAATATACTTTAGATTTATGAAATATTCCTCCAATGTCGTCAAAAAAAGAAAAAGGAATGAAATATTTTTTCATTATAAAGTAATACTTAAGGCTCTAAAGTTTGATTAACATCGATTTAATTTCTCCTAACATGTCTTCGTCCTCACCGGTTAATATGCAACATCTCCCTGATGATTTACTGTTGAACTGCTTAGCCCGAGTCTCGAGATTGTACTACCCAACTCTCTCCTTAGTTTCCAAGAGACTCCGCTCTCTCCTCGCTTCGATCGATCTTTACGAAACCCGAAGGCTTTTAGGCCGCACCGAGAGTTGTCCCTATGTGTGCTTACGCTTCTTCGATAGCTCTATGCCATGTTGGCATATTCTCTACGCTACGTTGGTTTACTCTCTGCCGGGGAACAACGTCTCGAATCCCTAGATGGTCCACTTCTTGCTTTGGTCCATGTAGAATCCTAACGAATCGCACTAGGAATCTTATGGTCTCGGTCCCAAGTCACAATTTTACTCCTAATTCTCGGTGGAATCATGCCGCGATTGGATCTAGTATCTACATGATTGGCGGATCCATCAATCATGAGCCCTCGTCTAGGGTATTCGTCATGGACACTAGGTCTCACACCTGGCACGAAGCTCCAAGCATGCATGTGGCTCGGAAGAAGCCGGTCATGAGTGTTCTTGATGGGAAAATATATGTTGTGGAAAGGCTGCCTAGATTGCAATGACACAAATTTTATGGAGTTTTTTTATCCCAAAACACAGATATGGGAGCATGCCCCAAGCCCTGGCGCAGAGATACGGGCACGAAATATATACACAAGCTTTGCCAAGGAAGGAAATCTTTACTTGATTGGGTACAAGAAGATGGTTTACAAGCCCAAGGAAAACAAATGGGATTCGGTAAGGTGGTCGATGATTCCCCGTGGGGCTTCAGATTTTATTTGCATGATAGATAACTTAGAATACTGTTACAACAGAACGCTCAAATGGTGGGACTCGAAGGGAAGATCTTGGAGAGCTTTGAAGAGTTTTAAAGGCCTGCCTAAATTACCAAAGGATTATGTGTGTATTAGATTGGTGAATTGTGGTGGAAAGATTGTGTTTTTTTGGGAGGAGAATAACAGGTCTATTGGTTCTTCTAAGAAGAAGATGATTTGGGGTGCTGAGATTGCGATTGAAAGGCGTAACGAACAAGAGGTTTTTGGGAAGATCAATTGGTGTGATGTTGTGCTTACAGTCCCCCAAGTCATGTTATTTCGAGCAACTCATTGTTGCTACTCTTTGATGAGTGAACATGGTATAATACTTTTTTTTTTTGTTTTTTTCGGCTAAATATGATGAATGAATTTCTACAGCTTCAGTTCTAAGTTCTAAACAGCTGCACTCGCGTTTTGCATCAGGTGGTGATTATAGATGATTAGCTTATTTTTTTTGTGTTATGCTTTGTTTCTCTCTAACTCTCTTATAAGTACTCTGTTTTTGCATGTTGAACAATTATGCGTTGTTTGCTTCTCTTCTCTTTTCTTCTCTGCTTTGCTTTGATAACTTCTCTGCTTCGCTTAGTTTAATATTTTTATATGATTCATTCTGTTATTCTCTCTCGAACAAAGCCTTCATAAAGATCTATTGCTTTATTAGCTTTGTGATTAAGCATTTTGATTCACAAAAGCACCAAATTTTAAGAGAATCATTAGTTCCTCTATCAGACTGAAACCAAACAGAACATAACTGTAGATCCTTGTAGAGCTGAAAGTTCATAAAAACAATATCTTATAAAGGACATAAAAAAATCACTACTCTCATCGATGAACCAACTCTCTGTTCCTAACATCGATAAGTCATATATAACATAAATGTAGTTCAGCTGTGATTGGTAAAGGATACTTGCTTTTTGTTTTTTCTTCTCAATGTCAATATAAACAAAAGAATGTCCCTTGATATACTAAACCAAACATGACTTCCTGTACATCTAGTTTCTATGGCTTTTAGATAAAGGCCTATACATCAATCTTAACACCCACTTATGGCATATGCATATAGACGGTAAATAAAATGTAAATAAGAACCACCTTCCTGCAGATTACTCTGTTATTCACAGGCACTATCATTAATTTAACATAACACCAAACAAGCAAACAAGCCAAAGATCAAAAGCAGTTTACTGTCAGTCAATCTAATTTTGCTTCAAACAAGGACCAATCAAGTAGGCAATCACAGAGCAGAATCAACAAGATCAAAGTCATTTAGATGAGACAAAAAATTTCGTCCTCAAACTAGTTAGTTCAATCGAACTGAACACAACTAGCGTCTTGAACCATTCACAGCTAACTCTACTTCAGATTGAGATTCTCCCATTTTGTTTGTCAAAATTTTTTATAAACTGTTTCAACACTGGAGAATTCATCCATTACAGACAGATAATTACTAAACATCAACAAAAGAGGTCCAACCATTCAGGTAAGCAATCATCACAGAGCATAATCAACAAGATCAAAGTCATCTCCTAAGCATAATATGTTGGATGAGACAGAGAATTTTTACCTCAAACTAGTTAGCTCGATTGAACAGAACACAAGTAGGCTCTTAAACCATTCACAACCTATCTTACTTCATAAAGAAATTCTCCCATTTTTGTATTAACTGATACATTTACAAACAGAACGTTACCAACCATTAACAAAAGAGTTAAGAAGTATTTCACAGGATCTTTAGGTAAGCAGTTATGAGTTTAGCGGAAGAGGGCTCTCTTACCTCGGTGGAAGAGGAACTTTGACATATATGTAGAGCAAAATATGTCTAGCCATAGCCTAAAATGAAGCAGAACATAGGAGAGGGCAGAGAGAACAACAAACGTATAGATCACGACTAAGGTCCAATGATGTGCATGCTTCCGGATGAGTACCATGGTTGAGATGAATGCAAGGAGCATGCAGATTATAGACACATAGAGAGTCGACATACCCATCATAAGCTTCACCGGTAAGACTGTTTGGAAGTCAATTTCTGTATACCTCGATGTCATGATTGAAAGGAATATGAGAAGACAGGCAAAAGATGTAAAGAGACCCACAGAATCTGACAGGATGAAGACGACAAACCATGCCTTGCTTTCAAAGTTGGGAAAACCAGATGCAGGTTCATCAGAATATCCTCCTGGTACTGTAAGTGCAGCTGCAAATACCACAGTTGTCATTAAGGCAACAACAATCATGCACGAGCTTGTTGTATTCTTCATCTACTTTTCTCCTTCTTCTCGCAAGGTCTTGTGTTTTCTAGCAAATATGTCATGAGGAGTATCGTTTGCTTTGTTTTTGAGTGTATGGTAGCATGGAGGAACAACCTCCTCCACAGCCTACAATGTGATTAATAATGTGATTAAAATGTGTATGTACACACAAATAAGAAATTATATGTGGAATAGTGTACACTTACCTTATACCATGAAAGCTCTTGCTGTAATTGCAGAGCTGCTCCTGATACATGATTCAAGTCCTCATTTAAAGGCATATATGCCACGAGATGAAGCATGCAGTTACCCGAGACGTCCAATTGGGTAGCTAAAATATCCTTCATTGCTCCAATCTCATATATTGTGCTGAAGACAGCTTCTTGACGACGTAAAACGGCAATGTGATAAATTGTATGATTGTTTTCATTTACTGTACACAGTAGCGACGGATAAGAAGACTGGAGGATTCTTAAGAGTTCTATGTTTCCATTACTTGCAGCGTTGAAGACAATCTATGTTGGTGCATTCAAGTATTTTAGGTCTAAGCCCAAGTATTTGTTCACAACTCGTCATAAGATGAAGAATAGAGATTCAAAGCACAAAAATTAAGAGAGAAGAGATGTCAGAAGCAAGTTTCGGAGCTGTCACAATGTTTTTTGCTTTTTCATTTGATTTGTACTAAGTGATTATCTGCTCTACACGCGGATCGTATTCGTATACGTTTTTAGTATTACTTCTCATCAATATTCATTCATGCAAGATTTGAGTATGATGTTTTGAACATATAGAGTAATTTTCAGCTGAAACATATATCAGAGAGTAATTAGCTCAGTCAGATAACAAGAGATTATATTATATTTATCCATAAGGCAGTAAGTTCAAACTGAAAAATTTTCTGCAAATGCAACATTTGAAACCAAAGATCCGATCTGATCCTCTTTACAACTCTAGTCCTTATTCCTCGGACTGTGAGCTTCCTTGACCATGATCTTGTTCCCGTCCACAGAGCATCCATTCAGACGATGCACAACCAAGAGCATGAATGCCTTTGATGGAAACACAACAAAACCAAAACTCGGTCAAATGGTTTTGATCTGATATAAGTATCTGAGACTGTAACCTCCAAAACACTTTCCCAACGATACTATATCAGTCATAGCAGCAATGTTTGCAACATGACATGTTGCAAACTTGCTTTCGTAGACAATTATTATCCCTGACTTGATCTATAGGTCGGGGCTCAGCTTTTTCTTCATTTAAGATGTTGGAAAACGGACGGAAACTCTTTGGTTCCCCTTATTCATCTTTGGCTTATCCTTATGCATCTCCTCATTGATTTCGCAAAGCTTCAAATACAAATCATTGGCATGTTGTGTGTATTCACCTCCATAGCGATCTGGCTAGCTCGCCTAAAGAATTGGATCAGCTATTTGGTCAGCCAGTAAGATTTCTATTTCTTTTGAACTATTCTACTTCCAACTTATAAGCTAAATATAGAGATGAGTTTTAGTCAAACGATTTCCATTGACCAAACGATCGTGTATAAGAAAACTTACCTTTTGCTCCATTCGAGTAAGGGTATCAGGAAACACACTTTCAACCTCTGGCATATCAGTTTTAGATTCGGATAGAATTCCTTGAAGCATCAAATAGAAATCATTAGCATGTCGTGTATTTCCCTTATTCATCTTTAGGTTCACTGCTCATTGATTTTTTTTTTAGTTTTATTCTGTGGAACACTCTCTCTCACACATGGATAATTCGCCGACACGTGGTACTGTAATAAGATTTAGAGAAATCGTTCAGAATAGCATTAAAATAAAGTTTGGTGACCAAACTAGCACCAGTGCTAAAATGTGCATTTCCAGTAAACACAAAGACCATTATATCCTCGTTTCTTTAATGAGCAATTGAATATTGATAAAAATGGGTTTTCAATAAAAAAAATAAAGGGTTTTCAATAAAAAAAATCAGGGATCGTCTTCTTCGTAGGTCAAAATTGATCAACGCTGCGTCGACCTCAGCTCTTCTTCAAACTCTTCTCCCTCTCTCTCTGAATCTATTCTCTCACAGAGGAAACCCCTCATCTTCAAATCATCTTCGTCTTATAAATCGTTTCATTTAAGTAGGTGATCTTCTCCAATTCAACATCCCCTCCATGTCTTCTATTTGAACGAAAACAATTCACAATTCAATCTCGATGATCGACCTTTGGTCGTAATTTCAATATCATCCAGGAGCAGCTCGGTGCCATCGCCTACGACCTCGAATGGAACCTCCCTCTTCTATACGCTCGACGAGACAAAATCGTGCCGCTCCGCTCAGATCGAGGTCGGTATTTTCTATGAACGGTTCTGTCACATATCTGAGAGTACCTTTTGATTGTGGAATTTCTAGGCGGAATTGGTAGTAGAAGAGGAACGAAATTCGGAATTTAGCGTGATTTCGTATTTTCTATTTGGATTGTATGATTTTATGGAGAAATGAGAGTAAGAAAACCAGACGTTGCTCCTATTTGTAAGCAATTTCTTTGATTCCACAGAGCAAATATTCAATTTTTTGAGGGTCACTTTAGTTGGGAAATTTTTTCTCTTGTTTCCCGTAGGTACAAGAGGTTGAAGCCAGTGATTGTTGATCCAGGGTTCTATCCTGTGGAGAAAAATGATGTGTTCTTTGCTTCACATAAACGAGAGTTGCCTTCGGCTTTAAAAAACGTTCGAATCAGATGTGTACAGTCTTGTCCAATTCTTTGTGACCACTGTTTGATTGAAATCTCTTAAGTAGGCCTGCTTGGTAGCTTTTTCATATTTGTTTTTGTTGTAGTCAAACGTGGTTTATCCGACGCTAAACCACTTTCTTTAGATTTAGTGCTGTTTGCGAGATAAAGTTTTGATAGATTATATGAGAGCAGAACCCAAATTAGTTGCAAGCCGAGCTATATTGAATGTAGCTCATAAATTTAATTGGTTATCAAGTTTATAATCATGAAGTTTCGGCTCTGTTCTACATATTGTTGGGTCTTCGTTGAATCAGTATACTGTTTCTGGGTCTTTTGTATCTGTTTTTCTAATTTGACTCTTGGCTTTGCCATTTTTGACAGACTGTTCTTGCACCAAGAAGCTTCTTTGGCGTAGAAGACTACATGGACGATGACACAAGCCGACCATACACATACCAAAAAGAGAAAAAATCGAAGAATCCAGACAAACATGTCTCGTTCAAGCAGCGGACAGTGGCATACATGGAGCCGTTCACACTCGATGTCTTCATCTCAAAACGCTTTGTTTCGGCATCTCTCACGCACCGTGTCACATGTAAGCAAGTTGCTGTTGCGGGAACAAACTCAAAAGACGTAAAAGCGGTTTTGAGGTCAAGATGTGATATCCCGGCATGTATGTCCGTAGGGAGGATCTTGTCGGAACGTGCGAAAGAGGCTGATGTT
>PKMM01017960.1:0-15644 GCA_002933915.1 Eutrema heterophyllum
CCCGAATTAATTATTTCACCCCATTAATCAATTCTTTCGGAACGCGGGCGTTACACTTCTCCTTGCATTCATGTCCGCTGAAGTCAATCCCGTGGTGAATGAATAAAGGGGTAAGCAAACTCCCAATATTCTCCTTCTGTATCTGGTTCCCCAATAACTGAATCTTCTTCGCCACCAAAATCCGAGCGAGTACCAGGCCCAAGTTCACATCGTATGGTGCAGGGAAGTGGAATTGGTAGACTCCTGACAAATGCTCCCCAATCCCGTAATGTAGCAAGAGTAACTCGTCAGTACGTACTGCGCCGGGCTCTATCTTCGTAAACAGAATGTTGCTGATGATCTTGGCTACAACACGAATGGCTGGGTTCCGAATCAGGGCCTGTTTTGCCGCTCTGGATTGGAAAGTACCTGAAGCAATGTGGTTCCAAAGTTCCCGCTGGTTTGGAAAATTGTTGGGGAAGTGAGCGCCTGTCTTCCGATGGTCGAACTCGTAGATCTTGTAGAGTTCCGTGATCGATATCTCGTACAAAAATCCGCTGGAGAAGTATGTCAATGTTGCGCCATCTACTCGTTTGTACCTCGGGTGGGCGAATGTGAGTCTGACGGAGGCTAGAAATTGTCGCACCAAATCAGTATAGACCGGATATTCCTTCGTGGCAATATGACCAAACCCAATCTTCTCTAGAATCATCTCCACGTCTTGGCGAATTCCCATTGCGTCCAGAGTTGCAGGGCAGATGATCTTCGTAGGTTCCATTCTAACGCTAAGGAACCTGTTGTAGAACAGTGAATCGGAGTCATCCCAAGCTTCGCCGACTTTCCTTTCTTGATACCGCGTGTTTTTGGCAAAATCGTCCGGTTGAATGCCTTTGATCAAGTTTAGATAGTAACTCTCGAACCGGACGCCTTCACGTCGAGGCCATGGCGGTGCGGTTAATAGAACCGTGTCCGAGCCAGAGGCCGCATTTGTATCAACCCGACGTTGGTTTGTTTCCTTCCGTTTCTTTGCTGCTAGTTGTTTGGCTTTTGATGGAGGAGTCATTGTCTGCAAAACAAACAACTTAAACATCTAAGGAGTTTGTACCAAAATACGATAAACGTTCCAAAAACGAGATTTGACAAAATGGTGATTTTGGCAATTTGATTATGCAGTCAAGTAAATTTATCATCAAAAACTTCAAACTCACAACAATCTCCATCTAAAACTTCCAATAATCCCAAATTCTACCACTTTCACAAAATTTTCAAAGTTTCTCACAATCCCAAAATTCAATCTAAGCACACAAACTCTAGGCATTTCCAACCAATACCCAACTCAAAATCAGTCTAAAGCAGTGTATAAATCATGAATCAATCCAAGAACAAGCTATAAACACGATTTTGATTTTCACAATTTTCAACCTATAATTTTCGGATTGAAGAAAGGGAATTCGAGTGCCATACCTGTGCAGATCGAGGACGGCGATAGGAGAAACAGAAAGAGCTAAAAAAATCGAGTGGGATAGACCCAAAAATCGTTCAAATCCGTTGAAAAGTGAGGAAGTTATGGAGAATTGAAGTTATAAACTCAAAATCCCCTCAAGAACTCTTTGGTTTCGAAATTTTTTGAGAGAAAAGGGGTTTTGGATCGATTTTATCGGGGAAAGAAGGAAGGAAATCTGTTTTCCGGTTTAAATTAAATGTGACTAAACCGGTTTTATACCGAAAAATTGAACCGACCTTACTTGTTGCTTGGATCGATCGATCCATACCTTAGGATCGATCGATCCACCTTACCTCTTCGCGTGGATCGATCGGTCCGACTACAAGTATTTCGTCACGTCGTGGATCGGTCGATCCATGGAAACAGCGATTTCTTGGATCGGTCGAGCCATTAAGGTGATCGATCGATCCAGTTTCCTTTATCAATTTTTTTTTTTTTTTTTTTTTAGAGAAAACTGAAAATTCAAATCCAAAACGAAAAATTAGAAAGGTCAGTGAAGACAAATCGAAAAAGAAAGTTATATACACTTACCGGTGGGTTGCCTCCCACCAAGCGCTCGTTTTTAGTCATTAGCTTGACTTCAGGGCCGTTTTAGGCGAGATGAGGATCATCGAGAGCAACGGTGTATCCCTCAGTGATTCTGTTGTCAGCGAGATAAGGCTTAGGACGCTGACCATTGACAACGAATTCGCCTCCTTGTCGGTTATGTAACACGAGTGCTCCGTAAGGACGGACTTCCTTAACCGTGAAAGGACCGGACCATCTTGACTTTAGCTTTCCCGGAAAAAGTTTCAAGCGAGAGTTGAAGAGTAGCACCTGATCATTGGCGAAGAAATTCCTTGGGATAATCTTCTTGTCATGATAAGCTTTGGTTCGTTCCTTGTAGATCGTGGAGTTCTCATACGCCGTTTGACGGATCTCATCCAACTCGTTTAGCTGAATCAACCTTCTCTCGGATGCGGCTTTGATGTCGAAATTTAACAATTTCACTGCCCATGCCGCCTTGTACTTGAGTTCCATTGGAAGGTGACACGGTTTCCCATAGACAAGATGAAATGGGGTCGTGCCAAGAGGTGTCTTGTAGGCGGTTTTGTACGCCCAGAGTGCATCATCAAGCTTCACGGCCCAGTCTTTTCGTGTAATGTTCACCGTCTTCTGAAGAATGCTCTTTATCTCTCGGTTGGAGATTTCAACTTGTCCGCTTGTCTGAGGGTGATAAGGAGTGGCTACCTTATGCGTAACGCTGTTCTTCTTCAAGAGCTTCTCTAATAGTTTGTTGATGAAATACGATCCTCCATCGCTTATCACAATTCTCGGAACTCCAAATCTCGGGAAAATGACAGATTTGAACATCTTAAGGACCACCTTGGAGTCGTTAGTCGGGCTCGCCATTGCTTCGATCCACTTGGACACGTAGTCCATGATATACTCATATTTTACATGTTCTAGTATGCATTTTTCTTAGAGTTTTGTGTCGTTTGCATGCATAATCATGGTTTTGTCTAGCATTTTGGCATTTATTAGAGTTTAGGATGTTTCATTAGGTCATAGAGATTTTTTGCATACATTTGGAGTGTTTCTAGGTGTTTTGGAGGCATTTGGACATATTTGGAGTCATGGAGCAAAGTAGGATGCAAAGTTCATCCGACATGCCGGAAATATGTGGCTGAAAAGAGGCCTTCCGATCTAAATCAGCTTCAATAATCTTCATGGCAGTTGTAGAGGAGTGAATTAGCTGTCCATAAGGGTTTGACTCAGGCCATTTAGACGTGTGGTTTGGAAGATATGACAGATTCACTGGAGGTATGTCTTCCTGGCCGAGACGGTGTCTTCAACACCGAGGTCACAAGTCGGTGTAACATCAGTAGCTTCTTGCCCTTAGTACCGACCTGTTACACCGACCAGTGACATCGGTGCACAAACCCAGGTCCAATACCGAAGTGTTACAGCGACTTGTGACATCGGTGTAACACTTATCTCATCGAAGCCAACCGAAGTGTCTCCAAGATCTGGCCGGACGAAGGGTCTCCGATAGGAATTAGCTTCAAAGGTCTTCATAGACGTTGTATAAAATTGCGCTAGCTCTCGTCTGGAGGTGGAATAAATTCATTCGGACTTGTGGTTTGAGAGATATGGCTGATTTACCAGAGACAGGTCCGCCTGGCCGAGCTCACCCGAGGTGTCTGAAAGATCTGGCCTAAAGCGGGGTCTCCAATCCGAATTAGCTTCTGTAGGCTTCACAAACGTTGTAGTCTAGTGAGTTATCTGTCGACTGGAAGTGGTTTGAGGGCATTCGAACATGTATTCCAGGAGATATCGTGTTTTTACCGAATGTTCTACAACACCACCGAACCCAGGTCTATCACCGATGTGTAGCACCGATTTGTGACCTCGGTGTTGAAGCCACTCAAGACCAGATTTGTCCCATTTTGACCGGTTCGGTACCCGGTTTGTCCCGGGTTGACCCGGTTTGCCCTCTTTCACTATTTAAACCCAAAACCCCTATTTTCTTGGTTTATCTCTTTTCTTATTTCTTTTCTAAGTCTAAAACTTTGGTTCTTTGGATTTGGAGGAGAGATCATACACTTTTTATGCAATTTAAGCTTACTTTCTTGTGATTTCCATCTTCCATTTTCTATTCTTAATCATTATCATCATTAATCATGGTTTTTGATACTTCTTTTATAGGATTTACCAAGAACACCATGATTAGTGAGTAGTCTTTTAGGATTTGAGGATTTGGTAGATTGAGGGTGATTCAATGGGTGAATAATGATGTCTAGGACTAGATTATTAGATATCCCTTCTTGATTAGTGATCTTAAAGCTAGATTAGGCTTGAGAAAGCTTGTTTGGATCAAAGGGCATTTCACACCCACAAAGTGTTCGATGAAATGCCTTGATGAACTTTTCAAGAGATATTCATTTCTAACCTATGAGAATAGTTGTCTAGAATGATTATTTGGTTGATCATGAATGTTTAGACTTAAAGCTTGCTAATTAGTGATTCACAAATGAGAATTTGATCTTGGATTAGTGATTAACAAAGTAATTAATGCCTCGAGAGAGGATTAGTTAAGATTAGTGATCTTTGCCTAGGGATTAGTCTTCATTAAGCATTGGACATCATTAATTAGCCATTGGATTGCCTTATCTCAATGACCTTATCCTTGAATTCGCCTTTTATCATCGTTGTATTCACGGTTTAGTGTCTTTAGCTCTTGTTACTTGTCTTTTATTTGAATCTTTTAAGATTGTTAGATTAAAACCACTTGATTTGCTTAGCTTATATAGTTTTTTGGATTCCTAGTGTGTTAACCTCTTACCTCCTCGGTTCGATATCTTAAATACCACAATGACATGAGTGGGATTTAAGTAATTGATTAGTAAAAATCCTACTATCAGTCCACAGCAACAAGGATGTACTTATTCCCGAAAGAAGATGGAAAATGACCCATGAAGTCGATTCCCCAACAATCAAACACCTCAACTTCGAGAATAAAATTTTGAGGCATCTCGTTTCTTTTGCTGATGTTCCCTTGTCGTTGACAGCGTCACACTTGGAAATAAAAGCGTGAGCATCACTGAACATGGTCGGCCACTAGAAACCGGCCTGCAACACCTTGGATACGGTCTTGAAGGTAGCAAAATGTCCCGCATAATTCGATCCGTGGCAATGAACTAGAATTCCCAGGATTTCTTCCTCCGAGACATAACGTCTATAGATACCATCAGAACAATGCTTGTACAAGTATGGTTCATCCCAAAAATAATGTCTGATGTCCCGCAAAAATTTCTTCTTTTTGTACCCCGCAAAACCGTTTGGCTTCACTTCTGCAGCAAGGAAATTGGCAATTTCGCCAAACCAAGGGATTTTGGGAAGTTTGCCGGCCCGAACAAACAATGAGCCATTCCGCAAAACCTCGATCGCATATACATTCTCCTCGGGGAGGTAGTCATTGATGGGAACCTCCTCGTCGATGAGCATTCTGGATAAATGATCGACAACTCCATTCTCGATCCCCTTTTTGTCCTTAATCTCGAGATCAAATTCTTGCAACAACAGCATCCATCGCAACAACCTCGGCTTCGAATCCTTCTTGCTAAGTAGATACGTCAATGCAGCATGGTCAGTATGAACTAGGACTTTAGACCCTACCAGATACGTCCTGAATTTATCAAATGCGTACAAGACCGCGAGGAGCTCTTTCTCCATTGTACCGTACTTGCATTGGACGTCATCAAGAGTTCTGCTGGCATAATAGATAACATGCACTCTCTTGCCTTTTCGCTGTCCCAAAACAGTGCCCACTACGTAGTCACTGGCGTCACACATCACCTCGAAAGGCAACTCCCAGTCTGGTGGTTGTACAATAGGTGCGCTGACAAGTGCTCCTTTAATCATGTGAAAGGCCGCCAAACACTCATCATTGAAATCAAACTTCACATCTTTGCACAGCAGCTGCGTCAACGATCTAGCAATTTTTGAGAAGTCCTTGATGAATCGCCTATAGAAACCAGCATGTCCAAGGAAACTCCTGATGCCTTTGACAGAAGTTGGTGGTTGCAAACTCGTCATCACCTCTATTTTGGCCTTGTCAACCTCGATCCCCTTCTCCGAAATCTTGTGGCCCAAAACGATCCCATCCTTTACCATGAAATGGCACTTCTCCCAGTTCAAAACCAAGTGTTTCTCCTCACATCTCTTTAATACCCTGCACAAATTAGAAAGACATTCAGCAAAGGAGGGTTCGTAGACAGAGAAATCGTCCATGAAAACCTCCATTATGTCTTCAATAATGTCGGTGAAGATTGACATCATGCAGCGTTGAAACGTGGCTGGCGCATTACACAAACCAAATGGCATTCTGCGATAAGCATAAATGCCATAAGGACATGTGAATGTAGTCTTCTCCTGGTCATCGGGATGAATCGGAATCTGAAAGAAACCAGAATAACCATCTAGGAAACAATAGTAAGGGTGGTTAGCCAATCTCTCAAGCATTTGATCAATAAAGGGCAAAGGAAAATGATTTTTGCGAGTTGAAACATTCAATTTCCTATAATCGATGCACATTTTATGACGAGTGACAGTTCTAGTCGGAATTAACTCATTCCTATCGTTTTCAACTACTGTCAAACCGCTTTTCTTAGGCACTACATGCACCGGGCTCACCCATGTACTATCATATATAGCATATATGATACCAGCCTCTAGAAGTTTCATTATCTCTTTCTTTACAACATCTTTCATATTCGGGTTTAACTGTCTCTGATGTTCTACATAAATCATCGATTCATCTTCTAGATGTATCCTATGCATACAAATGTCTGGTGAGATTCTTGTAATGTCATCTAGAGAATAGCCTAGTGCTCTACGATATTTCCTCAATTCACACAAGAGTAAGGCAGTCTCTACGTTGTTCAGTTCAGCATTGATGATGACAGGGTATGTGTAATTAGGACCAAGAAATGCGTACCTTAGCCTAGTGGGAAGCGGTTTGAGCTCGAGCTTTGGAGCTTTCAGTTCGCTCCATGGATTGTCAATAGGTGCGGGAGACTCAGCAATTGGCGATTGCTCCTCATTTCCGTCAAGTGCGACAAATGCTACCATATTCTCCATCATCTTGCTGGAATCCAGCATCTTTGCATAACCCGCTGTGTCCTCGCTCAAGTACCTAAATTCTCCCTCGGACTGTGTCAAGGGGATCATCCACCAGCATCTCATCTGATACTCCTTCAGTGGCTTCAGAGATGCAGTCAATCCAAAATGTCTGACCATCGATGCTTGGCTTTTTCAGCATCCTATCCACTTCGAACTTCATTATTAAATCACCTAAATGAAGATCGATCTTGCCCTTCTGCACATCAATAATGGCTCCAGCTGTAGCCAGGAAAGGTCGTCCCAAGATGAGAGGATCCTTTGGCTCTGTTTCTAGCTCAAGGACTACAAAATCCGCTGGTATGTAACCATCTCTAATCTTCACCGGCAAGTCTTCCAAAATACCGAGTGGAATCTTCACATAACGATAAAAAAAATACCAACGACACTCTAGCTGGCTTGAATGACGTGAGACCAAGGCGCTTAACAACAGAGTAGGGCATGAGGTTAACGCTAGCACCCAAATCGCAGAGAGAATGCTCAAAGGTTAGAGGCCCAATTTGCACATATAGTACGAATCTCCCCGGATCTTCAAGTTTATCGGGCATTCTTCCTTGCAACACAACACTGCACTCTTTAGTAATCATCATCACGCCTTCTTCACTTGTAATCTTGTTGGTGACCATGTCTTTCACATACTTTTTCAAAGCGGGAACCATTTGGACCGCATCGAAAATTCGTTCACTAGCGTTTTGCATTTTGCTTGCTCAAGATCTCTTTGTGTCTTCTTCGGGCGCCTAGGGTAAGGAAGCCTCACCGAAAATTCGGTCACTAGCGTTTTGCATTTTGCTTGCTCAAGATCTCTTTGTGTCTTCTTCGGGCGCCTAGGGTAAGGAACCTTAGGCACGTAGACACGTGCTAGTGGAGCTACAGGTGCCTCCTCGACTTCTTGTGATTTGGACGAGGAACTTGCCTCATCAACTACTCCATCGTCTTTCACGTCTACGATCTCGGGAATCTTTTCTTTTCCCTTAGACTCAACCACGGTTTCAATTTCCTTCCCACTCCTCAATGTGATTACTTGAACAAACTCATTCTTTGGATTTTGTTCTCCTTTTCCGGGAAGAACTCCACTAGGTCTTTTGATCGCTTCCACCGTTTGAGATACTTGAGTGTCAAGTTTCTTCACATGAGTTTGAATGGCCTCGAATTTGCTGTTGAGATCCTGATACATTCCATCTACCTTGACGTTAATCTCATTAGCCGTCTTCTGCTGATTAACCATCAATTATTGCATCATCGCCTCAAGTTTGGACTCTTGGTTGGGTTGAGGATTGCTGAATTGTTGTTTCTGCTGAAAACCGCTTTGGTTTTGGAAGCTATTCTGTCCTCGGTCTTGCCCGAACTGCTGTCTTGGCTGATACCCGCCTTGGTTAGGCACAAACTGTTTCTGCTGGAAACCTCCTTGTGTAAATGGTTTCCGTTCTTGATTTTGCACCCCTTGCTGACCTTGAAAACCCTTAGAGAATATGCTAATCCCCTGATTTGGAGCGGTCGGTTTTGGCTGAAAACCAGTTTGTTGCGGATAAAATTGGTCTTCCGGGTTTTCAACGTTGGTGCTTATGTATGAGAAATTGGGATGATTTTTGTAGTTCTGGTTGAAGCCTTTGTTAAAGAACCCCTAATTTTGTACGTAGTTCACCTCATCTTCGTACTCTTGTTCTTGCTCAGCACTCTCTTTGTAGAGTCCTTCTTCTCTAGTGTCTTCACAAGAGTTGACAGCTTTTTGATTTCCTTTAAGTAGT
The DNA here is from genome assembly GCA_002933915.1 of Eutrema heterophyllum. Lineage (NCBI taxonomy): Eukaryota > Viridiplantae > Streptophyta > Magnoliopsida > Brassicales > Brassicaceae > Eutrema > Eutrema heterophyllum. Next base: position 8,890 of record PKMM01017960.1, read on the forward strand.
GCAGCAATGCCATTAACCTTTGCGAAAAGCTCATCCATCCTTTGTGTTTCAACACCACTCACACGTCTCGTTCTATCATACTCGGGATTGCGATGACTTGAACTCGCAGAAAGATTTTCAATAAGCTCATAAGCTTCCTCCTTGGTCTTTTTCATGAAGTTGCCATTGCTGGCCGCATTTAGACAATTCTTGGAGTCTCAATCTACTCTATCGTAGAAGATGTTCAGCACTTATTCGTCGGAATAGCCATGATGAGGGCGTTCCCTTAGATATTCTCTAAACCGCTCCCATGCTTCATTGAAAGGTTCACCGCTGTTTTGTTGAAATTGAGTAATCTTGATTCTGAGAGAAGCGGTCTTGGATTTCGTGTAGAACTGATCCAAGAAGGCTGACCTGATTGCATCCCAAGAAGTCAAAGAACCCGACTCTAGAGATTTGAGCCATCTCGCTGCTCGATCAGCTAAAGAGAAGGAGAAAAGCTTGCACTTCAAATAGTCCGCAGGGACTCCATTTGAGCTTGTAGTATACACTACAAGAAAACATTCATTTTACAACGGACAGAATCGATGTAAAATCGATGTAAAACAGGGTTTGGGACGATTTAGCGACGATTGCCAATTCGTCGTAAACCGTTCGTCGTTAAACCCTAATCGTCGCAAAATCGTCGTAAATTCTGGGACGTATATANCCATCTCGCTGCTCGATCAGCTAAAGAGAAGGAGAAAAGCTTGCACTTCAAATAGTCCGCAGGGACTCCATTTGAGCTTGTAGTATACTGCAAATTTCTTCGAACATTTCAATGTGGTCCATGGAATTTTCCGAAGCTTTTCCATAGAACAGATGTCTCTCGACGAGAGCAATGATCTGAGGTTTGATCTCGAAGTTCTACCTCTGAATAGGCGGTGGACGAATAGTGGTTCTGTCCTGGTAAAATTGGTGAGGAGTGTCAATACCTCCGATCGGTCTGCGTGGAGGCTGTCTTTGATTCAAATGGTGTTGAGCAGCAGCAGCTTGCCTCCGAGCTTCGGCTCGTCTATGGACATCAGCAGCAGCAGCTGCTTGGTTTGCATTGGCGTTTAGATTGCCATCGCCATCATGAGCAAGAGGAGGAGGGTTCAAGAGGTTCCCTTCCTCACCATACTCGTGATGATCGTCTCCATCAACAGGCAGATTTTGATTGTCCGGTAAGTTAGCCATTTCTCTTCTTTGCAATCTAGCTCTGTTGTTTTCTCGTTCCACTCTTGCCAAATCTTCGTTGTTCAACTCAAGCAGATTTTCAGAGCCTTGGCTCATGGTCATGTACCTGAGATGCACGGAAAAGAGCAAAAATCAAACGAGTTAGTAACGACAAAAAGTAATTCTTAGTATGAACTTTCGTCCAAGACTCATAGGCAACAATTGGTCCCCGGCAACGGCGCCAAAAACTTGATGAGCTCAGGTTTTAACCCTATATGTAACTACCGTAAGTGCACAGCAATACGAAGTAGTAATGTAGGGATCGAATCCACAAGGACCAAGCGTTACTACTATGAGAATGGAGGATGAAATTCAAACTAAGACGAATGACAGATTTTTGTTGGTTTAATGATTTCAAAACTAAGAACGACAACTAAAACGGTGTAAATTCAAATAAAGAAAGCGTTAAGCCTCGGGTGACGTTGCGGGAAATCACGAATAACGGTTAATGCATCTTAAACAGGGGTTTGCATTAAGAATCGTCTAGAACTCAAACCTAATAATAGATTAACCTCCTCCCAGAGTATTAATCCCTATGCTTAAATCTATGATTACTAACTCCCGTTGAATTCAAATGCTTTTCTAGTTCGATTTGATACGTTCACAAGAACGCCTTAACATCAACTCCCGTTGGATAAGGACGTTTTGCTCATCTAGGATAATTCCGGCATCTAGACAAACACTCCTGTGCGCTAGATAACCTAAGATCATGAACTAAGTGATCAGTTTAATTCAAGCAATAAGAACACCCTAGACGAAGAATCCACCGAATAAATCCCCGTTTAATCTATCCTAAACCGTTAAATCATGAAATCCCCTAACACCCTTGGCTTAACTAAGAAACTACTCACTCATAATTGCAGAACAAATACATAGAGATGATGAAGAACACATGATTAACAAAAACAGAAATAGAATAGAGATTAAGAAAACTTCTCCAATATGTAGAATCAAAGATTTGCTTTCCAAGCTTACAAATCACCAAGATCAAAGAGAGTAGTCCACAGACAAGAAGATATGATACATCTGGGATTAGACCCCTTATTTTCGAGTTTTGGGCGTCAAAGAGAAAGAAAAGTTTGGTGAAATAGTAAGAAACACGTTTTTACACTATTAACAGAGGCTGGATCGATCGATCCCATCTTTTCTAGAGATTGACAGGTCTGGATCAGTCAGAGTAGAGCTCGATCCAGAAATTGGCCGATTTTGTGGATCGATCGATCCAGTGAGGTGGATTGATCGATCCCATCTTTTTCTTCTCGGTTTCGCCGTTTTCCGTTCTAGACCTCCGGACTCCGTCCCGAAATGCCTTTACACCTGAAATGACTCCTAAAAGACTAAAACAATCGAAAAAGACTCGATTATGTATAAAAAACGCGAATTGGAAAACGTCAAAAACGCAACACATTACAATAGACGAAGTAACAAAGACGAATACTGACACAATCTACTGAACAGGAACGAGGTTGCATCATGGGGGTCTCGGAGGTATAATCTTCAACTTCAAGGGTCTATTAAAAAATTTCTTAAACTGCAGGGGGTTAGGTGGAATAATCTTTGGGGCTTTTTTGCAGTATCCTTAGATTTTAACACCACCACCGACTTTCTCTTAGCTCCGGCGTCGGTAACCCTCACATTCTTCTGATCGGAAACATTCCGGAGAAACGGATGCTTCAATAACTCCGAAGCGCTTCCTCTCTCCACAGGATCGCTTGCGAAACACGTTTGTAGAAACTGCCTTGCGTCCCAAGGTAGAGACTCTGGAATCTCTGGTGCGTTCCCATTCAACAAAACAGGCAAAAGCTCTTTCGAATCTTCGAGCGGCCATGGCGGTTCTCCTGTATACATCTCAAACACAATGCAACCTAATGACCACAAATCTAACGCTTTCTCGGAGAATCAAATTCCCAAAAAGAAATCAATTGATAAAGTCGTGAACAGATTCCGGCGACATGTAAAGAGGCGTTCCCAAAAACGGAGAATCAAATTCCCAAACTTCCGACTCCTCTCCAACTTCTGTCGACATACCAAATTCATATGATAATTTCAAACCACCAACACCATCTTCTTCGTATTCACGACGCGGAAACACAAGGAAATTCTCCGGTTTGAGATCGCAATGGACATAACCGTGATTATGAACAGAGACAAGTCCTTGAAGAATCATACGAGTGAAATCTCTGATCATCGAATCAGGCAATGATCTTGTTTCCATGAAAGAAGTTAAACTTCCAGCAGCTGCATACTCCATCGACATTCTGTAAACTCTGATTCGTAATCATTGACACCTCTCGATAGAGATGTCCCGAAGGTTTGCACGATTCTCGGACAATCTCTGAGTTTAGACAGAATCTGAAACTCTTTGTAGAGAGATTCGTAGTCATGTGCGTAGGAGCTTTTCACGGCGTGGTAGTACGGATCAGAGCCGTTTGGTTTAGTGAATCTGATGAGATCGATCGACAGAACCATACGAACCTTTTCCTAAGGATTTCATAAATTCCATCGACGGCAACTTTTTTTTCCTTTAATCGAAGGCTGATTTCTTTAACTTTACTTCGCTGTAACCGAAACCCTAATTGAAATCTGAATTTGGGGATTTGTTGAGAGAATAAAAAAACGTAATTTTTAGAGTTGTGATTGAAATTGAAGAATATGTGAAGCGCTTTCGTATTTACTTAGCCGATAGGGTTAAAAAAAAGGAAACATGTTAGTTAAGTAGAATCTAGACTCTTGAAACAAAAAGGAAACTGAATAACGCGCCGTCGATCTTACACGGAAGATTTACCATTGATTCCACCATTAAATGGATTTTAACCGTTGGATCAAACGTTCCATGCTAAAACACTTCACGCTGTTTTGGTCTTTGGACTTGCTACTATTATCATTACAAATCTGATTAATTTGTATATTAAAAAAGTATCTAATCCCTTTATGGTTCAGAGTAGTGATGTTAGTATAAATTTTTTGGCACGTGGCCCGTGTAAAGACAAACAAGTCGAACAGGGCTAACGGGCATGTCCGCGAAATAAAAGGGTATCCGTTTAAGCCCATTTAAGTACGAAAAAACTATTTCCATTGTGGTATTTTTTTTTATACATGTACAAAATCAATATTTCTTATTTACAATTTTGCCATTATATCATTATACGCGCCTAAACGGACCGGTTTAAGCCTGGTGGGCTTGGAGTTAAACAGGCCTAAACGGGTCTAAAATGAAATATATACATATAAGATATCGTTTAGTTTACTAATAATGTTATGGTTTATTAATGTTATGGTTTATATGTCTTTATTTTTTATTTTATTTTTTACAATAAATAATCGTTTATTAGGAGATCAAAAATTAATTGGAAAAATCCATTAAAAAAAAATCCCGCAAAAAAACAATCAAAACTTTGCAAGATCTAAAATTAATTGGACAAAACCAAACAAATCTAAGAAAAAATAGCAAAAGAAACCAACCAAACCGATGTCGGAGCTATAGAAGTCTCCGGCCAAATTTTACATGTCTTTAAAAAAAAAAAAATCTAAACGGACCAGTTTAAGCCCAACAGACTTTAATTTAAACGGACAGACTTTAAACAGACATGACCTAAAAAGGTCCGGACCGTCCATATTAACATCACTAGTTCAGAGTAATAATACTCATACTCTTAACTCTACCACTCTCTCTCTCTCACTCAAAGTACAATGTACTAACTACTTTCCAAAAACAAACAAGTATTTATTGATCTTTTTTACGGTCAAAATTTTCCACCACCATATAAAAAATTAATATTAAATATATTTTACAGTAGCTTATTTCTATCTAAATCTTCTTAAATCTTCGGCCACCAGGCACCACCACAATTATTCAAACACATTGTTCTTTTTAAAACAAAATCCTGATTGGTTTCAGTATATGATAATCTATTTAAATTATCATATACTTCATATTTTCCTTTTTTTTGGTCAACATCATATACTTTATATATATGTATGGTATGGTATTTACTATTCAATCCGTTCTATGCAACATTACTCATACCAGATGGATAACGAAATTTGTAAACCAGTGATATATAGTCCGATGGTCCGGGCCTAGATGGAGAAAGTATTATATGGCCAATTATACCAACCTAACAATATGAGGCCCTCGCACCTATGTTTAGAGTTGCCTCTTTTGCCATCTCGATATTTTTAAGTGGGTAATTTAGATTATCCTTGACTCCTTGTTCTCACAAACGGTGCCAAATTGTTAATGCAGAAAGATGATCAATTGATTTATTATGGTTTAGTTTGGTTTAGGGATCCGATTAGTCTCTGATGATAAGAATCGAGAGTTCGAAAAGGAGACTATGGATTGATATTGAATAATGGCGACTCTGGATGAATTGTATACAGTCCGGGTTAAAATACATAGAGTAATAAGAACAAGATAAGAGTAAGAATACAAGTGTTTTGAGATCGGGTTAAATGTAAAATGTAGATTTCGTGTATTGGAATTGTCCTTTCTTGTATCCGCTAATCCTCCTTTTATACTCCAAGCCTCCGTTTCTTATACTATTATTTTGATTTGGCTGGAAATTGATTGCATTGATTCTACTTTAATGCCTCTTAAATCGGTTTTCCTTTTGTTCTTAAATTTGATTGACTTCGGCGTGGGCTTTTCCTCCTCTTTATTCACTTTCTTTCTAGGCTTAGGACTGAGATTTATACACCAACATCCTTCAAGAGAAAATTAATCATTTTTATATTTTTGTGAGTCATATTTATATGGACAACTGATAAATCTACTGTAAGATACACACAAAAAACCTAGCCGTAAGAGAAAAAAGGGAGAAGCAAAGCGAGAAGAGAAAAATCATTTGAGCCATTCGGTGGCCGGTTCCGGCGGCTCCTCTAGCGTCGAACCGGTCCCTTGGTTGTGTTCATGTTGTCTGTGTCGAGTTTTCCCTCTTCATCTTTCTCCATGTATCGCGGGATTAGGGTTTTGGGTTTTGGATGAGTAGATCTAGTTTTGTCATTGTCGTCGATGTGTGTTGGGTTGAGAGTTTTGTAGATCTGGTTTTCTTTTGAGTAGATCTGTTGTCGGTGTGGAAAAAATCCGGCTTTCTGCGCTCAGAGTGTCCATGGTTACTCTCCATAGCTTTGGGTCAATTCCGGTTTAGATGTATTGGTGATAAGGAATATGAACAATTTTTAACTTCATCGAAGAAGAAGACTTTGAAGTCGTGTCTTCACCGTGTTTGGTATCCTCCTCCCCCTCGCTCCCATGTTAATAAATAAGATTTTCTTGTAGTTGTCTTTCTCGAATTCGTTAGCCTCGGTAGCTTCCTTCATGTGAGGTTGAGCCACTGAAATAGGGTATACGATTGGACATACACAAAAGAAGATGAAGCGAGAATGAGGTTTATCAAGGTCTACTGGCGTTTTCTCTTGTCTTCGCATTTTTATAAAAAAAAATTTTTGACCAAAAAAAATATAAAAAAGTTTATCTGGAGTTGTAGTTGCAATCTCTTGTTATATTCTATCTCCGA
>PKMM01017963.1:0-25279 GCA_002933915.1 Eutrema heterophyllum
AAATTGAAAAATATTTTACTAATTTTATAAAAAAAGTTAGACACAATAAAATTGATTTTTTAAGAGTTCGTGAACTAACCACAAAACTAGAGTCATTAAACGGTGCATATAGAGTTATATTTTCAAGATTATATGTTTTGCGGGTTAGACCGAATAATATTTTAGCCATTACAAAACGAGTTAAATAGACAAATTATTTTGTTTGACAACTTTATCTATAATCATGAGTTAGACATATTATAAAATTCAAATAAAAGTAATTTTTCTTTAATTTCAAAACAATTTTTTTTAAAAATATTACTCTGGGCTATAATTAGCGCGGATTAAATCCTAGTTTGAATTAAAAAAACCAGTCACAATTAACACACTTTCATTATTTTCATAAAGAAATATTGTATAATTTTATAAATGTTTTCAATTATAGTAATGATTTATAAAAGTAAAAGAAAGATTTATTCTTTGGTCCGACGACTAGAGGTGGGAAATGCTTTTAATGCTCTCCCGATGATTGCGCATCAATCAAGGTCAATAAAGTCAAACTATATGGATTACGATTTCTCATTAAGTCCTCCCATTTCCGATGACCCCGAGACCGGGAATGTTCGTCAATTTCGTTGTCGGCCCATTTCGTTGTCGGCCCACCAACATCTTACCGTTGTTATTACAATCAAAACCGTTTTAAACTACTCTGTTTCTTATTAATAAATATTTTAGAAAAAAAAATTGTTTTTAAAAAATGGATGTTCTCAATTTTCTATGCATTTTTAGTAATTGATGGTAAGAAATTTTAGAATTTAAGAAGCATTTATTAAAAATAATTGATTTTTTAATTATTATTGGTTTAGAGTCATAGAAAATTGTTTAATATAAAAAGTTTATATATTTATGAGTGAACATTAATTATTATTTTTAATATATGTGAAAATTCTAAAAAAATCTACTCCTTTTCCATAATAGCTAAAAACGCGCTGATTAAGAATTTTTTTTTTTACAAAAAATCATTTAATATTTTAATTTAAAACAATTCAACCATCATAATATAAATTATCACAAAATATTAAATGCATTTAAATTTTGTATAAAAACTTGCAAAACATCTAATAAAATGAAACAACAAAAAAGAAGGAGCAAGTGGGTCAGTGGTTGCCACACCTCTGCTGTCATCTTACCGGTGTTGAGTTCGACTCCACATGCCCTCTATGTGTGGAGGTATTTTGCTATTTGGCCGGTCTGTTATGGCCCAAAATGATGACAAAAAAATAAAAATGAAACAACAAAAAAATCATAAAACATCTTATAAAATGGAACAGTGAATATATATTAGAAACAAAGAAAGTAGTATTTAGGTATTAGTACAAAATAACTGATTTGTTTCTAATTATTGATTTCAACACCTACAAGTCTACAAATAACTACCTCCCCCGACTCTCCACAACTTCATAGCATATACCCATAAATCGATACATCTTTCAAGGAGAAGGAAGTTAACATACTACAATGTGTAAATCCATCACAATCATCTACGGTACATCATTACTACAACTTGTTTATTCTAACTTCTTTCATATCACTGTGGGTAAGTCAATATGTTGAAGTGTGAAGTCAAATCATCGGTTAAACATGCGTTACAAACATTAAACCAAAATTTTAAGTGAACCAAAACTGATTTGTTGCCAAGTTTTTATCGACTTTATTATTTATTACAACAACAAACGGAATACAAGTTTAAAAAGGCGTGTTCACGTTGTAAACTCGTGAGAGTTGTATCTTCATCGTGAACTTCCGAATTATGGAGATTTCGATGAATGTGTACCTCTTGAGTCTTGAGATAGTGAATTGGCAGTTTGACACAAATCCAAATTTTGGTTTTAGCATGGAGCATATCTAAGTTTTTTATAAGGTATAACTAATATTTAGGTTAGAAGCATTGAAATGGATTTAACACTAAATACTTTTTTAATTAGAGTAGAGCACATGACACATCCGCTAATCCTATGTCCGGCATTGAACCCATATTTTTTATTTTCGGATATACGTAAATTTGTTTGGAAATAATTTAGAGAACAAGACTTGTATAGTATTATTATGAGAGTAAATACTCGTAATGAACTGGCACAGTTTGTTATAGTTTGTTACTAACTTAAGCTCATAAGGAATTGTATATAAACACATGCTATACAGATTGTTACAATTAATGAGAAATATTGTTTTTCACTTTCTCTTTCTTCGACACTCTCTCTCTAGCTGCGATTCGTGATATGGTATCAGAGCCTAGAAAGATATTCAAAGATGAGTGCATCTCTTTATGAATTCGACTTTGTTGTTATTTTCCGATCGATTCTTCAGTTCATCAAGACGATTTCCATTCTCATTCTTGTTCTCTTTGCTCAAATTTCTGTTTGATTCTTCGTTTTTCCCCAAATCTTGAAGTTTCAATTTCTCTTGCGATTTATCATCTTCGCAATGTCTTCTTCGGCTAATTCGCAGTCTTAAACGTCTTCGACGATCGCTGCTCCAGCCAATTCCACCGATCAATACAACAATCCCTATTTTCTACATAGCGCCGATCATGCTGGTCTTCAATTCGTTTCAGATCGCTTGACGACAGGCGCAGATTTTTATTCTTGGCGACGCTCAGTACAGATGGCGTTGAATGTCCGTAATAAACTGGGATTCATCAACGGTACGATCCCTAAACCTTCCGATAATCATCCTGATTCTAGATCTTGGTCTCGTTGTAACGACATGGTCGCCACCTGGTTGATGAATTCGGTTAGTAAGAAGATAGGTCAGAGTCTCTTATTCATTTCGACTGTTGAAGGAATATGGAAAAATCTTTTGAGTAGATTTAAGCATAATGATGCTCCACGCGTTTATGAAATTGTTGATTACTCTTTGGGAAGAGTATAAGAATTATGTTGAGTTGCCTCTATGCACTTGTGGTAAATGTGAATGTGGTATTGCGGTTCTTTGAAAGAAGTTACAAGAACGCATCAAGGTCACTAAATTTCTCATGGGGCTTAATGAGGGATATGAGCAGACTCGTAGACATATCCTCATGCTCAAGCCTCTGCCTAATATGGAAGAAGCATTCAACATCGTTGCTCAAGATGAGCGTTAGAAGCTGATCAAGCCTCATGTGAAGAATGATTCAGTTGTTTTTTACACTCAAGAAAATTTTCAGAATCAAGGTTATCAACTATCTCAGGAAGGAGATCCTGCATTTGTGGCTGCCTACAATACTCATTGTGGTCTGCTTGGTCACACAATCAACAAATGTTACCAAATTTATGGTTATCCTCCTAGATATCATCATCCCTCTGCTCCTGGTTATGCATCTGGTCCTTTCTCTGGTCCAGTTTCTCGTCTTCCTCAGTCTTCACCAAACTACAGAGGACAACAATTCAATTCTGGACCAAGACCATTTCAGCCTGCACAAAAGAACTACAACAATTTTCCCCAGTATACTCAGCCTTCTCAAAGGTCTTATGTGATTGCTAATGTCATGACAAAGGCTTCTCATGACTACAATCAAGTGCAGCCTGTCAAGAACTAAGACACATTTCAGACAATGGATCCAGCTCAAGTGTCAACTGATCATCTGATTCAACAGATTAGTACACAAGTTCATCATCCAGAACATCACACTCATTCCATCACAAATCATGGTGTCATGGCTTGTCAATCCATAGCAGATACAGTTTTCCCACTCTCATCTAGTGTTCAATACGAGAACAACCGCCTTACAATTCAGCACCAATGCCTTTCTTATTTGACCACAAAATTACCTTATGGTGCTTGGATAATAGATAGTGGAGCTATTAGTCATGTTTGCTCAGACTTATCATTGTTCTCAGAAACTATATCAATATCCTACACTATAGTTTCACTTCCAATTGGTACTAGGGTTGACATTAGCATCATAGGTACTGTGCATATATCTGCATCATTATAATCCTCTATGATGTTTTGTTTGTCCCATGTTGTACTTTCAATCTCATTAGTGTCTGCACATTGCTTCATCATAGCATAGCATCTGCTCATTTTTATCATGATTTTGCATCATTTATGACCTTACTCAGGCCTTGATGATTGGTAGAGGTACACTTCTTCACAAGCTGTACATTCTTGATCAAAATAATTTGGATTCAACTGCTCCTTCCGCAACTTTCTGTGCTTCCTTGGTTACTGATGGTGATCTCTGGCATCACCGCCTAGGGCATCCGTCATTAGCCAAGCTTACTCAACTATCTTCAAAGTTATCTTTGTCTAAGTCTAGTTTACAAAAAGATGTTCCTTGTTCTGTTTGTCCCTTAGCTAAGCAAAAACGTCTTCCTTTTGAATCTCACAATAATATGTCTAATGAACCTTTTGAATTAGTCCATTTAGATGTCTAGGGTCCTTTTAGACAAGAGTATGTTGAAGGTTTTCGTTATTTTCTCACTATTGTTGATGATTGTACCCGTGTTACTTGGATTTATATGATGGGAAATAAAAGTGATGTTCACACTGTTTTTCCATCTTTTGTTGCTCTCATTGAAACACAATATCAGACACACATTAAATCAATACGATCTGACAATGCTCTTGAACTTGCATTCACTAAATTTCTAAACCAAAAGGGCATATTTCATTTCTGTTCTTGTGTTGACACTCCACAACAAAATTTAGTAGTTAAACGCAAACATCAACATCTCCTTAATGTTGCTAGATCTCTCATGTTTCAATCCAACTTGCCTTTGCTATATTGGTCTGATTGTGTTTCCACTGCTGCATTTCTTATTAACCGTATGCCTTCCCCTGTTCTTGGTAACAAATCCCCTTATCAGATGCTGACTAATAAAGAACATGACTATGATTTTCTGCGCACTTTTGGTTGTTTATGCTATGTCTCTACTTTGCCTAAGTTCATGACTAAATTCTCTTCACGTGCTCGTGCTTGTGCATTCATTGATTATCCCACTGGATATAAAGGTTACAAAGTCCTGGATTTAGACACCAATCATGTTCTCATTTCTCGTGATATAGTTTTTCATGAGAAGTTATTTCCATTCAAAGAATCGTCATATGTGTTCTCTGATTTCTTTCATTCATCCATATAACCATTGCCTGCCAAACTCTCTCATGATCATCCTTCACCATCATCTAGTTCATGTTCAGTTCAGTTCCATCCATTCATACATCATCCCCTGGTCATGCATCATCTGTTCCATCTGCATCACCTGTTCATGCATCATCTGTTCCATCTACATCACCCATTCATGCATCATCTGTTCCATCTGCATCTCCTCCGCCTGCATCCCCTAGTACCGCACCTAATACTATAGAATCTGGTGCAGATACTAGTCTAGTTACTTTGAACAATGGTAGGCATCGGCGCACTGCTAAAGCACCTAGTTATCTGACTGAGTACCATTGTTATCTTACCCAATCCCCTGATTTTTCTTCTACACCTTCCCCACTCCACACTACTCCTTACCCTTTATCTTCTGTCATCACCTATGACCATATTTCTCCTCACTACAAAGACATAATCCTCACTTTCACCTCGTAAACTGAACCAAAATCTTTTCAACAAGCCATGAAATCACTTAAGTGGAATGGAGCAATGGATGTAGAGCTTCTTGCTTTTGAAGATACAAAAACTTGGGATATTGTATCTCTTCCTGAGGGAAAAAATCAAGGATATGGGATCGCCGCGATTCTTTCTTGGTTTGGAGATAACAAGATCTGCCAAAGGTATCTCAATGTGCCAAAAGGAAGTATGCCTTATCATTGATTGAAGATGATGGTCTATTAGGTTGTAAGCCTAGCTCAGTCCCTATGGATCCTACTATTCAACTGAGCAAGACAGATGGAGTCCCTCTGGAGAATGCAACTCCTTACCGAGAGTTGATTGGACGTCTGCTATATATGACTATCACTAGACCTGATGTCACCTTTGCGGTTAACAAGTTGAGTCGGTACCTGTCAAAACCAACTGACATACATATGCATGCTGCTCATAAGATCTTACGATATCTTAAAGGTAATCATGGTCAAGGTCTCTTATTCTCTGCAACATCGGACTTGAGTCTCAATGCATTTGCTGATGCTGGTTGGGGTTCTTTGTATCTGGATATTGTGTCTTCAGTGGAGAATCTTTGATCTCTTGGAAATCAAAGAAGCAACAAGTGGTGAGTTGTAGCAGCACAAAAGCGGAATATCATACTATGGCCAATGCTCTAAGGAATTGCTTTGGATTCATCAGCTTCTTATTGATTTCAAGGTTAACATCAAGCTGCCTGCTAGTTTGTTATGTGACAGCAAATCTGCTTTGCACATTCCTTCAAATCCAGTCTTTCACGAGAGGACTAAGCACGTTAAAATTGATTGTCACATCGTTCGTGATCATCTCAAGGCTGGATTTCTGAACACCATTCACGTTGCATATGCGAATAATATTGCTGATATCCTTACCAAGGCTTTGCAACCTACGGTGTTCAAGTCTCTGTTTCAGAGAATGTCAGTGTCAAGCCTTTATCTTCATGAGGACAGCAAGGACTAAAGGCTTGAGGGGGCGTATTATGAGAGTAAATACTCGTAATGAGCTGGCACAGTTTGTTATAGTTTGTTACTAACTTAAGCTCATAAGGAATTGTATATAAACACATGATGTACAGATTGTTACAATTAATGAGAAATATTGTTTTGCACTTTCTCTTTCTTCGATACTCTCTCTCTCTAACTGCGACTCGTGATAAGTATCTTGCAGATTGGACATGTATAGACCTTTGAAGTCTGTTTATGAAATAAAGTGTGTAAAACCCAAAAGAAAAATTCCCTAAATCTCGATATTATTCTTAACATATTTATTTTATATATTAGAATTAGAATTCATAAATTTTAGCAATATTTAATGCTATCGCTATATATATGCTAAAATCTCATATCACAACAACTCAATAACATTTTATTATATAAGATTTGTCATACTTTTTGGATTCTAATATGACCAGGATCAAACACTACAAGAAAACATGTCAAAATACCACAAAATTTCCAACCGAAATTTTGGTTGGACAAATAACCCACCGATTTCCAACCAACATACCACGGCTTAGTGATTTGGTGGGAAAATTGTTGCTTATTTGCAACCGAATATATCGATTGAGATTCCATGGGAAATTTACAACCGATTACCAACCAAAATAAAACCGTCGGTAGTTACATGGAAAATTCGTGGGAAATTTGTTGGAAACCGTAGAGAATTTTCTACCCATTTCCAATCGATTTGATTTTTTTTTAATAATATTAGTTTCCGTCGGAAATCAGTGGAAATTTTTCAACTGATTCCCCACCGTTTAAAAAAAAAAAAAAAATATTAATGTTTGTCGGAAATTGGTGGAGAACTCCCAAATCCCAACCGATTTCCCACCGATTAGTACCACCACAGTTTATTAACCTAGAGCTGAACTTCTTTCTCCTTTGTGTTGTAAGAATATCAGAGCCGCCTCTATCATTTATGAAACCCTCTCCAGTGAATTCTCTCAACTCGGGAAACTCTCACTCGTTTATGTTCCGGAAGGGATGCGGTGGATAGATCAGACATGGGAAAAAGGCGAAAGCTTTATAAATTTTAACAATGGCGGAGCAGTAAGAGATCTCGATTCTGTGCCGGCTGAAGTGAACCCAGACCCGGAAGTGAAGATGGAAGTCAAAGTCTTGGGTCCGATCCGGTCAAGCTGGGTCTGAAAGAGTTCGTTACCTCCGTGTGTCAAGATGTTCGATTACTTTACCAAGTTTATGCATTTGTGGCCAAATGATATCGATTTCAATAAGGTATGTTATGTATGGGTTACTCTTGCTCTTGTTTTTTTTTTAATGAAAATGCTTCAATTTTTTGTATTTGCTCGAGTTGAATTGTTTTAAAGGGAACATTAGCTCTGATTGTGGAGATTGGGTTACGTGATTTGTTTAGTAAGAGGACTTATCAAGTTAATATGAATTTTGTTCTTCATTTTCATTTCAGTATGAGCTAGCACATGATGCTACTAGATTTGATCAAAAAGGGCCATTCTTTCTCGTTTGTGTTCTCAAGCGGAGGCATTCACGGAGGCAGGAGGCGCAGAAACCGCTGGTGGGCTTAGGGCATCTCCAACCCTACCCCATTTTCTACTCTAAATGCCATTTTGCAGTAAAATCATCTCCAACCCTACTCCATTTTTAACTGCAAAATGGGGAAATGCCATTTTTTCTTCCAAATATGAAGTAACTCCATTTTCAACTCCAAAATGGAGTTGAACTTTTTTATTTATAATTTAGTCCTTCATATTTTATCATTTTTTAAAAATTGTACCTTTCATTTTAACAAATATTACGAGACAATGATTTTATGGTTTCATTATTTTCCAAAAAGTTTTAAGTAATGTACTTGTCACATATGCACAACAACACAACAAAATATGACTCGTCAAATATTCTTGTAATAATTTCACTTCTTATTTAATATAATTAAATGATTAAAATATATTTGGACTCGATTAAAATTTATAGATATGATGATGAGATTTTATTATAATCGCATAAACTAATATTAAATTTAAAAATACATAAAAATACTGAAATTAGAAATAACATAAAGTAAACTTAATGCAAAAACGACTAAGAATAATCTGGTAAACCGCTTCCAGATCCACCAAGATCATTAAAATATTGTCCAAATGAACCAGATTGAGGTGGATTTTGTTGATTTTGTTGTTGCTCTGCCTTTTTTTGTAAAATCCGTGTTTGTTCACTCTGAACATATGCACGAAGATTCGGATCTTGTATTGAATTCAAGTCTTGAAACAAAAATTTGTTTTTGGAAAAAGGACCGGTTCGTTTTTGGAAAAAGAATGTGTTACATGACATAATGACTACATGTGTAATTTTACATAACATGATAATCGAGGATGAACGCGATCTCGATGCTCCAATTGAAGTTGGAAGAGAAGCTCCACCTCCAGAGGTAGAAGTAGCTGAGGACGAAAATATTCGGTTCCAAAATTTTCTTGCTCGATTCAGAGAAATCAAAGATAAAAACGCTCATTTCTCACTTCGAAATGCGTTAATTGATCATGTATGGGAAAAATATTCAAATGGTGATGTTTAAATTAAAATGTGTTTTGTTTTCTTATTTTTTATGATATTGTAATGGTTAAATTCAAATAATATCACAATTTGTGAAAGTTTTGAAAGAAAAAAAATAATGAGTTAATTTGTAAAATTTATAGATAAAGTGTATTTTTATCAATTGATAATAAAATAGAAAATGAAGAATATACTAAGAATATTTTTTTTGGAGTAAAAAATGGAGGAATACGTTTGAGAGAAATCCAACTCCATTTTGGAGTTACTCTATTTTGGAGATAAAAATGAGGGAATACATTGGAGATGATCTTAGCGGAAGGATGACAGTGTCATAAGGAGGAGGTACGACGGCAATTGGTTTGCTTGAAGTGGGCCATGGCTAGGATTAGATATTAGGAATGGATTTACAAGTTTATTTAGGAGAATATTAGATTTTACATTTTTCATTTTAATATAATTTTTTGTTTTTCAGTTAAATTTTGTTTATAACTTTTTCATTTACGTTATTTATAATTTTTTTTTAATAGTGTTATTTGAATCGGTGGGAAATTCGTTGGAAATTGCCAACAAATTATCCACCGATATTTCTGACCATTTTAGTGATGAATATTTTGGTGGAAAAATTCCCATCATTTTCCCACCATTTTAAATTTGCGATGATCAATGTTCCACCATTTTGATTTCGTGGGAAAATTGTCGGGGACTTTCCCCACCAATTTCCAACTCGTAAACAAATTGTGTGTCGTCATCCTTTTCCTTCATTATGTTTCTTTTTTTATTTGCTCTGTTCTTGCGTGTTTTCGATTGTACGTTCTTGGATCTCAATGTCAACTAGTCCAAGTGTGAAATGAAAGACTTCGAAAAACGTTTCTTATGTGTAAAAAGTATAAAACATCAAACATTACAAAATGGGGAGTAATTGTTAAATAATTTTTTCCTCGTTAACTAAAGAATTAATCTTGAAAAATGTGATTAGACTCGATGGTAGAAGGTTATTAATGTGCAATCTAACGGTACCGGTAATGATATTATCCGCTCTAGCACATTTGAGCCGTCAGATGACAGTTCGCCTATTATTCATCCAAAAGACAAAAAAACAAAGAAAAAACAAATGAAGAGGTGGGAGCATTTAATATAATCTAATTCAATTAAAGTATTCACCACCGGAGCTTTTTACCTGCACTCACGTCCCTCTCTCTCTTTCTTCCGAGTCCTCCCTCACTCTACAGAATAGGAAAAAGAAACAAACGAGCAAAAACAAAGTTGCTCAATGGAGAAATGAGACTCTCTGGACAGATTCGGTGAGATAATCTGGGATTCTGAAAGATCAAAGATGCTTCGATTCATCCTCGCATGTCTTCTCCTCTTCTCTTTTCGTCTCCCTTCTTCCTCGGCTCGACCAGGTTCGGTTCCAGATGTTTGAACTTTCAGTTTACGAGATTTGGGAACTTTCTTGTTTTCTCTATGATCCAGGTTTAAATACTGGTTCGAAATCTTGACTTGCATTCCCTTCTTAAGATTCCGTTTCTTTTTCTTCTCTGTCCACCGCTTTTGCCCGATCAATAGTTTGCTCTCTGGATTCAGAATTGTTGTTTTACAGCTCAGATTCTCTTGAGCTGAAGCTCATTTTCTTGATTCCCCGAAATCATAGGAGTTGCTATTTCTTGAACACGTTATTAGGGGCTTGAGTAGTTTAGTATGCTGACTCGATTTTCAACACATCGATCTGCGTGGTTTTTGGCGATTTTCTTAGATTGCTCTGTTTCTATGCCAGAGCTGGTTGAATGTTCTTTGAAATAGTTTCGTTTCAGTATGTTTTTACTCTTGTGGGAACATGTCTCTGACAATATTAGTACAGTTACATCAGTATATACAATTCTTGGTGTTTGTAGAGTATCTAATACTCTTTATCTTGCAATTTGCAGCACCATATGCCTTGCGGATCAGCTGTGGAGCTCGAAAAAACGTTCGAACCCCACCAACGTATGCACTTTGGTACAAGGATATCGCCTATACAGGAGGCATACCTGCAAATGCAACATCATCACCTGGTTATATAACTCCTCCCTTGAAGACGCTTCGTTATTTCCCAATCTCCGAGGGTCCAAATAACTGCTACAACATTGTCCGAGTGCCAAAGGGACATTACTCAGTGAGGATCTTCTTTGGATCGATTGACCAGCCTAATGTTGACCAAGAGCCTCTCTTTGACATATCCATCGAAGGCACTCAGGTTTCGTCTCTGAAATCGGGTTGGAGTAGTCAAGATGACCAAGTATTTGCTGAAGCTCTCATTTTTCTTTTGGGTGGGACGGCTTCAATCTGTTTTCACAGTACTGGTCATGGGGATCCTGCCATCCTCTCTATTGAAATTCTCCAGGTTGATGATAAAGCTTACAACTTCGGTGAAGAAGTGATTCTAAGAACAGCCACCAGATTGAATTGTGGTACTGGGAAGCCGAGGTTTGATGAAGATTATAGAGGCGATCATTGGGGTGGTGATAGGTTTTGGAATCCCATCAGATCTTTTGGTCAAAATGCTGATTCTCAAAGATCAACTGAGAATACCATTAAGCAGGCTTCTGTCTCGCCAAATTTTTATCCTGAAGGACTATATCAGTCAGCCTTAGTCAGTACAGACCAGCAGCCCGATTTCACTTACAGTATGGATGTGGAACCCAACAGAAATTATTCAGTATGGTTGCACTTTGCAGAGATTGATGCTACAATCACTGTTGAAGGAAAGAGAGTGTTTGATATTGTAATAAATGGTGATACTCTTTTTGAAGATGTTGATATCATCAAGAGGACTGGTGGCCGGTACACAGCACTTGTTCTCAATGCAACAGTGACTGTGAGTGGAAGAACCTTGACAGTAGTTCTACAACCCAAGGCAGGCGGTCATGCTCTTATTAATGCCATCGAGGTCTTTGAAATCATAAATGCTGAGTTTAAAACATTACTCGATGAAGGTACACAATTCTTTCATGGACATTTTAACTTTTTAAGGTTGTCCTTTCATTTCTGTTTTTTTTTTCCTAAATAGATTCTCATAGAGTTCCCTTTGGTTACTCGAAAACTAAACATGTGATTCAAGTAAATTCTTATTTGTATTTGCGGTAGTCTAGATAGAGTTACAAGTATGATGTTGAAGAAAACTTTCCAGTCACTCATGGTTTATTCTTCTAGCTGGTTGTTTGCTTTTTATATCATTGGATCATAATTGTGTGTAACGTCTTATATCTTGCTCGCCATTTTCTGTTTTAGTCAGTGCGTTACATAAAATGAGAAAAGCTTTAGGACTTCCTTCAAGGTTTGGATGGAATGGTGATCCATGTGTTCCCCCACAACATCCATGGAGCGGAGCTGATTGTCAGCTGGACAAGAACACCAGCAGATGGTTCATTGACGGACTGTATAGCTCGTTCCTCTTCTTTTGTGCATATACATATTCTTTTGTTTAGGCATCTCGTTAGTTAAGAGAGTTAAAGGATCTTTCTTTGAGTTTCTGGTCTTCATCAGATTTTTGAATAGACTATTTTTGTTTTTGTTTTTGTTTTTGTGTAGTGATCTTGATAACCAAGGTCTGAAGGGTTACCTGCCAAACGACATATCAAAACTAAAACATCTTCAGAGCATGTAAGCCATTACATTATTCTCATAATATGCAATGTTAGTTGAAGTCTCTATGAGTATTGTATTTGTATGTAATCGAACAATTTTGTTATCTTCTCCGACTAAAATGACTCATCTGATATAGAAAGAAGTCCACTTTTCATGTCCTGTCACTAGCTTTTCTTCCTGCATTTGTGGAAGCTCCCTTGCAGCGAAAGCTTCTTGATCAAAACGTTTTAGAGATTCCAAATTTATATTTTGTCCATGTTCCAGAAACTTGAGTGAAAACAGCATTCATGGAGGAATACCTGCATCTCTTGGAAGCATTACGAGCTTGCAAGTATTGTAAGTAATTGACTACTTTCTGTGTTTAACTTTTCGATTCCGAACCCCTGAAACTGAAACCTTATGCTTCTTTGTAGGGACCTCTCCTACAATTCTTTCGATGGATCTATCCCTGAAACCTTAGGAGAGTTAACATCCCTGCGGATTCTGTAAGTTCAGGCCCATGTCAATTTTAGTGGGAAATGGAGCTAGTGTGGTCAGCAATATTAAAACCATCTATTGTCACAGGAATCTCAACGGGAACTCTTTGTCAGGAAAAGTACCAGCGGCTGTAGGTGGAAGGCTGTTGCACAGAGCAAGCTTCAAGTAAGAATATTGAATCAGAAATGGTCGTTAAAGAAATGTTTGGATTTGGCATGTGAAGAATGCTGTTGGCAAAACCACACACTCAAAGTGACTGTTTCTCTATTTCTGCAGCTTCACAGATAATGCCGGTCTTTGTGGAATCCCGGGGCTTCCAGCTTGCGGGCCTCACCTTTCTTCCGGAGCCAAGATCGGGATTGCGTTCGGTGTTAGTCTAGCATTCCTATTGATCGTGGCATGTGCAATGATATGGTGGAAAAGACGACAAAACATTCTTCGGGCACAGCAGGTTGCAGGTAAAGCATTTTGTCTTTGATGGAAATTTACCTTATTAATCTTTGAGGGAAATTTTATGAGCTGCACTTTAAAATATGGCAGCAAGAGGAGCTCCTTATGCAAAAAAGAGAACCCATGTATCTCATGACATCCAAATGACACGGCACGGGCACAATAACCACGGCCAAGCTCGTACTGCTGTCGAAAATGGACCGAGCTTGTTGTCTTGATTCATTTCTCTCGTTTTTTCATCACACGAATCCCAAACCTGCAAGGACAAAATGTTCATAATCGTGTCTACCACATTGGTCTTCACAAGGAAAAAGAGAGAAACGTATCAAGAGAGAGACCCTTCTTCACTCTAGACTGGCTCAATGCAAAGAGGAAATACATTTGTAAATCGTCTTGGGTTTCTTCTTAATTATCGCAATATGCGGAATCAGTTCTCATAGATATAGGATTCGATTTTTCTTGTTTATTTTATGGGATTAGTCCATTTGTTTCTTTTGTCTGGTGGGAGTTTAGAGGAAACTGTTTATCACACATTCAGATGTCATTAAACCAACCCCTGTCAAAAATCAACTTTGCTAATAAACAAAAACTCTGAAATCTGTTTATT
The DNA here is from genome assembly GCA_002933915.1 of Eutrema heterophyllum. NCBI lineage: Eukaryota > Viridiplantae > Streptophyta > Magnoliopsida > Brassicales > Brassicaceae > Eutrema > Eutrema heterophyllum. Next base: position 14,270 of record PKMM01017963.1, read on the forward strand.
CAATGGATACCTCACCTAAAACCAAATCAACCGATCTCAAAACAGGACTGTCACCCAGATGTATGCTTTCTGATGGTTTTTATAAACAGATTTGATAATTCAGATGATAAAAAAAATAGATAAGTGAAGTCTAAAACACTAAACACAAAGAACCACAAAACCGGGTCGACCCGGTTCTGTTTTCTTTTTCTGAGTCCAAGGGTTTCTTCTCTGTTACTAAGGGTTTGAGGCTTTTCACAGGTTTCTTCTCTGTTACATCAGTTTCCAATAACCCAGATTGAAATCGATGTAAAAGCCCAGATCGAATTAGATGCTAAAGCTACGAACTTTGAGACTACGCAGAAAAATTGAGTCATCTTTTTGTGTTTTGATTTTCAGAACAGCTCCATCGTCAGACATGGAGGCTCCTTCCGTCAATGCACCAACTCAGGCTTCTTCTTTGACCTCCGGCGGATTACAGTAAGTTTCTTCTGTTTTAGATAGGAACTCAGGGATAAAGTCACCTTTTTTAAGCTTTAATTATCCAATTCGACAGATTGGTTTCTGAATTTCCCCGTTTCGTTCATTCGCACTTGTCGGTTGAAACCTTTTTTCTTTTTGTATTGTCCAGTTTTGGACATAACGTAGATCTGTGAATCTTCCAGTTGTCATTTCCACTTGTTAGCTTAGCAGATTAGCGCTTTATTGATTCAGGATAAGCGAGGAGGTCGAGAAAAGATACAACGTAGTTACAAGTGTTGGCGAGGAATGCATACATGATGATGAGCTGAGGGATCTTCTAGCTAAGAAGGCTGCTCCGGTTTGCTACGACGGTTTTGAACCATCAGGAAGGATGCATATAGCTCAGGTGGGTTACCTTTATTATATGCATATGAAACTGGATCATGAAGCTTCTGCTAACTCTGCTATTACCTTGGCAGGGACTGGTGAAGATCATGAATGTGAACAAATTGACCTCTGCTGGTTGCCGAGTGAAGATATGGATTGCAGATTGGTTTGCATTTATGAACAACAAGTTGGGAGGTGATTTGAAGAAAATCAGGGTGGTCGGAGAATATTATAAGGAGATATTTCAGGCTGCTGGGATGAACAATGAGAATGTTGAGTTTCTATGGTCATCTGATGAGATAAATGCTAGGGGAGATGAGTATTGGCCTCTTGTGATGGACATTGCGTGCCGAAATAGTCTCGCCCGAATAAAGCGGTATATCCACGTTTCATTTTACACAGATATGTGAATGGTGATGATGGACCTTCATGAATTTGTTTTCGGTCCTATCAGGTGCATGCCTATTCTGGGTTATAGTGAGACCGATGAGCTGAATGCAGCTCACATTCTATACGTATGTATGCAATGTGCCGATACTTTATTCCTCGAGGTACTTTTATATGTATTTTGTATAAGTTCCTCCCCTGTATAAGTCTTTCTCTCATTAATTGTCTCTGGATCCTTGGCAATCAGTTTAGTGGCACTCTGATCCATCATCCATATCAAGGGCATCGAACTTTTGACTTTTCTATGATTGTTGTTGAAACGTTTTCTTAACCTCTGCAGGCTGATATTTGCCAGCTTGGGATGGATCAGCAAACAGTAAACCTGCTAGCAAGAGACTATTGTGATGACACTAAGAGGGGAAACAAACCCGTCATCTTGTCTCACCGTATGTTCTACATTATCTGTTCGATTTCTGTTCTCCTGTGTATCCTTTCAAGCATTCTTATCATCTCTAGTTGTAACGGATTGCAGATATGCTTCCTGGTCTTCAACAAGGACAGAAAAAGATGTCTAAGAGTGATCCTTCATCTGCCATCTTCATGGAAGATGAGGAGGTAAAGTAGCTAGTTCGGCACTAAGCTTAAAAAACAGAGAGGAATTGTATATTTATCGAGTGGTCCTTAATGATCTTCACTTCCAGGCTGAAGTTAATGTGAAGATTAAGAAAGCTTATTGCCCTCCAGATATTGTGGAAGGTAACCCATGCCTTGAATACGTCAAGTACATCATTTTGCCCTGGTTCAGCGAGTTCACAGTTGAGCGAGATGAAAAGTATGGCGGTAACAAGTGAGTTTTTACCAATTTTTCTAAACATTTGAATTTCGTGTTCGGTTTCTGGGTTGAGTCTCAGACTAATGGCTGCAATTATATATTCCCTTTGGTCAAATTTTCTCAGTACACATGTATCTTTGCCAGTTTATCTATTAACCTTTGAAATGACATTCTGTCACATGTCAGGACCTTCAAAAGCTTTGAAGACATTGCCGCTGACTATGAGAGCGGCGAGTTGCACCCTAAGGATCTTAAGGACGCTCTGTCGAAAGCGTTGAATAAGATACTGCAAGTGAGTATTTCTGTCTGTAGCAACAATACGGTTATAATATTAGCAAACATTCAAGCTAAATGTTACTCTTTTCTATCGATCCAACTGAATCATCATGGAACATAGAAAGTTACCTCCCTTAGGTCGTTATTTTGAGTTTTTGAACAATTTTAATCTGTTTCTTACCCATATTGCAGCCTGTCCGTGATCATTTCAAAACCAACAATCGTGCCAAGAATCTGCTCAAACAGGTCAAGGTAAGAAAAATATCTTTCTGCTCATGTGTCAGGTTTCCATCAATTACTTATAACACCATTGCTTGGATATTCATACGCAGCCTCTGAATCTCTCTCTCTCTTCTTTTTGGTGTTGTTGTAGGGTTACAAAATCACTAGGTAACAAAAGAGCAAGAAACATAGTTGGATGTCAATATTTCAGAAACTTCTCTTACCTATGACACTTTTTTAACCAAAAATTTGGTGTAACTCCTGGATTTTTGTCTTGCTCTGCCAGAGTTACTCCAACGGCTCTATCCACAGAGATGGAGGCTCTTTCTGTTAACGCACCAAGCTCAGCATCTTCTTCAGCTGCCGGATTACAGTGAGTAACCTTGCAGTGATTTTTTCTGTATCTCCTATTCAATTTTGTTTCATGGTTTGTTGCTTAGTGTCCGAGAAGGTGAATAACTTCGGAGTGTTCTATGTTTGTTTTCTCATCTAATTTTTTTTTTCGTCTGTGACTCCTATTTTAAATTTGAAGATAGATTTTCTTGCTTTAATTACTTAAATAGTTTCCTTCTGTGATTTTAGATAGACAACTCAGGAAAACAAGGCACAGACTTTTAGTTTAGTTCTCCGATTTTAGTGACTGAATAGGTTTGGGAGTTGTGCTATTGTATTTTATCTGTTTTAGCTGATTAGCATTCTATTAATTCAGGATGAGCGAGGAGGTCGAGAAGAAATACCAGATTGTGAGGAGTATTGGCGAGGAATGCATACAAGAGGATGAGCTAAAGAATCTGTTAGCCAAGAAGCCTGCTCCAATCTGCTACGATGGTTTTGAACCATCAGGAAGGATGCACATCGCCCAGGTCGGTTATCATTCTGTTATGCTTGATACCGAATTCTCTCGATCCTTAAACCTCTCGAGATGTTTTGTCAAGGTTGGAGATGCAGCATGAGAGTTGTTGAGCTTCAATAGTTTATATCATTCTATCTAGTTGTTTTTGATGAATTTGAAGGATTGGATATTTCAACAGGACAGATGAGTGTACTTGTATATATAAGCTCCATAGAAATAGAAGATTACTGGCACAAAACTGAAAGTCTTTCTGCTGTTTTAATTAATTAAATTATATATACTTTTTGTTTGAGAACTTTCTTGTAACTTATTTCACTTGGTATTTTCTTAACAGGGAGTGATGAAGGTCACCAATGTGAACAAACTGACTTCAGCTGGTTGCCAAGTGAAAATTTGGATTGCAGATTGGTTTGCTCAATTGAACAACAAGTTGGGAGGTGACTTGGAGAGAATCAAAGTGGTTGGAGAATACTTCAAGGAGATTTGGCAAGCTGGTGGGATGAACAACAAAGTAGGGTTTCTTTGGGCTTCAGACGAAATTAATGGTAGGGGCAATAAGTATTGGCCTCTTGTGATGGATATTGCTCGCAGAAATAACCTCCGTCGAATCTTGAGGTAATTAATTCCCCAATGCTTTGTTCATGTAGTTATGCGATAACAATGGATCTGAATGAAGTATGTTTCCTTTCCTTACAGGTGTGGGCAGATTATGGGACGTAGTGAGACCGAGGTGCTGAGTGCAGCTCAAATTCTTTACCCTTGTATGCAGTGTGCAGATATTTTCTTGCTCGAGGTACTTTTATATGCATTCTTGGATTATATATACATACACTTCTATGATTGCTATTGATGCTTATTGTTTGACCTGTGTAGGCTGATATTTGCCAGCTCGGGATGGATCAGCGGAAAGTAAACATGCTAGCAAGAGAGTATTCTGATGACATTAAGAGAAAAAATAAGCCCATCATCTTGTCCCACCGTATGTCTCTTTGCATTTTATGTTCTTTCCAGTGTTGTCATCATCTTTAACTGTTGTTAATGGTTTTGCAGATATGCTTCCTGGTCTCCAACAAGGACAAGAAAAGATGTCCAAAAGTAATCCATCATCTGCCATATTTATGGAAGATGAGGAGGTAGATTAGTATCTACAGAACTTACAAAACAGAGAAGATTTTTTTTAGGTATCTGACTTGTGTGAAGACCTTTTGTTTTCTAGGCTGATGTTAATGACAAGATCAGCAAAGCTTATTGCCCGCCGAGAACTGTGGAAGGGAATCCATGTCTTGAATACGTCAAATACCTCATTCTACCACGATTCAATGAGTTCAAGGTTGAAAATGAAAAGAATGGTGGTAACAAGTGAGTAGCTGGAGCTAAATCTTGAAGCTCTTGGTTGCAACTTTTGGGTCTCTGCATCACATATTTGATTTGCATGATCACATCTCAGACTGATCTTTGAAATTCTTCCAAATGTCAGGACCTTCAAAAGCTTTGAAGATATTGCTGCTGACTACGAGAGCGGCGAGTTGAATCCCGAAGATCTGAAGAAAGCCTTGATAAAGGCATTGAATATAACGCTGCAAGTAAGTACTTCCCTCTGTAAATAAAGATATTCTCAACAAACATGAGCGAGCAATCCTCATGAAAAAAAGTATTTTTCTTTAAGTTTCTTTCAATCTTTCTTTGATGTTTTATGTATATGAATGATATGCTTCTTATCACTACCCATATATCTCAGCCTGTTCGCGATCATTTCAAAACCAACGAGCGTGCCAAAAATCTACTGGAACAAGTCAAGGTAGTAAAATCTTTTCCCCCTTGTGTTTACGGTTTGATCAACCACATTGCTTGTATAATCACATGAACCCCTCTTTAACTCTTTTGGTTTATCGTTCTTTTTCTGTTTATTTAGGCTTTTAGAGTCACCAGGTGAAGCTGCAAAAGCAAAGAAGTAAACTTGTTGTTCATCGTTGCAAGCTTTCTTAAGGATTTTGGGCTACAAAGAAAGTTTGCAATTCTAAGAAAGTTCAATTTTTGTTTTTGAAAAGAACCGAGCCTCAGAGATTAGGGATTAAGAAACCAAATTTTGTGGTTTTATTGTCTCAGCAGACAAGAATTTAAAATTTTAAAAGGACCAGAGTTATTTATACCAATAAAAACTTTCGTCATTTTATAAATCGTAAACCAATTAAAAGGAAATAAAACAAAAAATCCGAATTTCCAATGTCTTCCATCACTAATGCTGAAGGCCTGAAGCAAAGTGTAGTAGAACCATTATCAACATCATCGTTTTCTTCATTTCCTCACGAAAAGCTTTCCATCGGTTGTGTGATAGAGATTGTGTCGTTTTATTTTAGTAGACAAAGTTGCTCGTGGTATGACGCAAAGTGTAAAGAATGGAGAGTGGTTAGAGGTTTGGCTGAGTTGAATAGGAACCGTGGTAGTGGTATGATTGAAATAGCACTATCGTGGGAAACTCTTAATCTTATGGGACAAGTTGGCACATCCTCGTCACTATGTGCGGTGATTGAGCTTGAAAAGCGCATGGTGATGAAGTTTTGGGAAATGTTGAGTGTGCTAATGTTGTGCTTACAGTTCCCGATTCATACGTTTTCTTGCTCCAAAACAGCTATGCAACGCCGGCTTACTACTTATTCTGAAAAAGGAAAGGGACCTGTACAAGCAGAAGACCCTCCAAGAAAGGCTCGTGTCAAAGTTCCCCCTTTCGATAATTCAAATCTTATCCGAAAGCATGGACTCACCCTCATTGGACGTATCACAAACCCTTAAATTCAAAAAATATGGGCTCTCATCCCGTTCCTTGCGGACCACTGGAAGGTGTCTTCTCGTCCCATAGGAGCTGATTGGGACAAGGCCTCTTACAATTTCAATTCTCCTCCGAGGAAGATCTTCAGAGCATCCTCGACAAACGACCCTTTCACTTTGCTCACTGGATGATGATTCTCCAAAGATGGGAACCTACTACTTTAATATCTTTTCCATCGCAAATTCCATTCTGGATTCAAGTCCAAGGGATTCCGGTCCACCTCTGGTCAGAAGAAACGCTCACCAGCATCGCAAATGACATTAGACGTTTTGAGTCCCTGGAGATTTCAACAACTTCAGCTAGAATGAGGGTCCACATCAATGGACTGCTGCCTTTAATCAAGAAATCAACTGTTGAATTTGATGATGGCGAGGAAGTTGTTGCTTCGCTGGTCTATGAAAAATTGGAGAACCACTGCAAAATTTGTCTCTGCCTGGACCATGAGGCAAAAGACTGCCAATATGTAAAGGAGAAAGCAGCTGATCCTAAGCCCGCATCATCTCAAGCCATCCATATCTCTGAATTGGGTAGGAAATCCCCGAGACAGCAACCAGGAGCTACAACAGAGAAAAGGATTTAGATCAATATCAGGCAGGATCCAAAGCAGGTTCAAGCTCGTACCATTCGAATGCTAGAACAGCTCCTTCCCGATCTTACCAACCTCATGATAAAATCCAACAATCTAGAGAACCAGAGCGAAGATTCTATCCTCAAAGAAGCTCCTTCTCAAAAGATCATTACCCGAGATCCTCTTACAATGCTAATCATAAAAGACTCCCTCTGAATCTCATCATCACTCAAATTCTCATGGGATCGAAAGACAAACAAATTCCCCTCCTAAGCATGTCTGGAGGGAAAAGAGTCGATCGCAAGAAGCTACTAGAAATGTTGTCTCATTTGTTCAAGAACATTCAGAATCATTTAGGTCGAGACGGCCTCCTCTAGACAAAGAATCTACACCACCTCCTGAAACTCTTCCTCAAGCAGCTATGCAAGTGGCTCTCAGAGAGCTTCGAGATGTTATGATTCAATATTCCAACTGTGCCGATCCCTCGGAAAGTGCTGCCAGAAAAGAAAGACTGAGATTGGCTGAAGAACAAGGGCAATTTGAAGAAACATCAGCTCAAATGGTGAGAGTTTCCCTTGTGACTCAGACTAAAGCAGAATGTCCAACATTATTAAGCCATGATCCCCTGTTAATCTCTCCAGAAAGAATTCATGTTAGGCAAAGACTTGGTCTGTTAAACAGTCATTCTCTTCTGCTTCATGTTGACAGAGCTCAGAGTAAATCTCCTCTGAAAGAGAAAACGGGGAAGACCTCCTGGGATAAAACCAGGTCCTTTTGCTACTCTATTCCTGGCTGGAGCTAGTTCTCGAAAGAGAAGGGTAACAAAATCAAAACCTTCGCCTAGCAAAAGAAAAATACAATCAAGCCCGAGAATGGAAGAGACCTCTCGACGCTCAGAAAAGTCCACAAAACCAGGAACATGCAGCCATCATGAGAAGATCAGCGCCTCAAACATTCCTGGATCTTCAAAGTTCATACCGGCAATAAAAAAGAAGCAGACGGATTTTTGGAATCCGTCTTCTCCTCTTCTTTAAAGATTGCTTGCTGGAACTGTCAAGGGTTGGGGAATCCCGAAACAGTTCGTCGTCTCAAGGAAATTCGCAAAAGAGCGGATCCTGATATCATTTTCCTGTCGGAGACCAAAAATCTCGATGCTTTCGTGCTTAAGAAAGTCGAAATGCTAAATTTCTCAAACTACTCCATTGTTTCGCCTCAAGGACGAGCTGGTGGAGGACTGCTACTCCTCTGGAAGCAGGAGATTAATCTAGAAATTATCTCATCTTGTAACAACTACTTTGATTCTCGTGTATCTTTCGAAGGAAAATCTTTCTATGCTTCCTTTATCTACGGTAATCCAGATCGAGCTTTGAGAAAACAAACTTGGGACTACGTTATCGACCTTGCATCGATTCGGGATGCTCCATGGTTCTTATATGGTAATTTCAATGACTTAATCGACAACTCAGAGAAGGAAGGAAGCCCTGCTAGACTAGAGGGTTCTTTTGGTGATTTTCGATCATTCCTTTCCAAAGGAGACCTATTTGACTTACGACATTCTGGTAATCCTCTATCTTTGAGAGGGATTAGAAATGGTTACAATGTTAAGTGTCGTTTGGATAGAGCGTTATCCAACAGTAAATGGGCAGACGAGTTCCCATCAGGTCGATGTGAATATCTACGATTCGAAGCTTCTGATCATAGACCACTTTTAACCTTCTTTGATCCTCTGAGAAAGAGAAGGAAAGGTAGCTTTCGGCATGACATAAGACTTAAAAGAGAATGAAGAAGTTACAAATTTAGTGGCTAAAGCTTAGTCGGAAGGAAGAAACGTCAAAGTAAAGCAGCGTATAAACCATTGTAGACATGCCATTATTACTTGGAACCGAGAACAACAACTCAACAGTCAAGCACTCATCGAAAAATTTAAACAAGAGTTGGAAGAGGCGATGGTAAGTTCTATAATTAATGATTCTCGATTGCAAAAAATTAAAGATGATCTTAAAGCAGCTTACATAGCCGAGGAGGCTTTTTGGAAACAGAGAAGTCGCCAACTCTGGTTAAGATTGGGAGATAAAAATACATGTTTCTTTCATGCCTCAACTAGGAAAAGATCTGCCCTAAACAAATTCTCAGTCCTAGAAAATGAAGAAGGTATTGTTGTTTTTGAAGAAGATCATATTGTAAAAGTGATTACAAATTATTTCCAAGATCTCTTCTCCTCCCAAGAGTCATCATCTTTGACAAAAGAGAACATTGTGAGTTCGGCGTTATAGCCGATTATCTCTGATGTTGTTAACCAAGGCCTTACTTGCGATCCCTCACCAGAAGAAATCAAAGCAACCTTATTCTCCATCCACCCTGATAAAGCTCCTGGTCCATATAGTTTCTCAGCCTGTTTTTTCCAATCGAACTGGGATATTGTGGGACACGATAATCCAGAGCTTCTTCCTGAATGGATGCTTGTCAAGAACAGTAAATGAAACACACATCAGATTGATCCCAAAAGTAAGTGAGCCAAAAAAAGTTGTGGAATATAGACCTATAGCTCTATGCAACGTTTACTTCAAGGTGATATTCAAGTTGCTCTCCCGAAGGCTACAGCCCATTCTCGAATCCATAATCTCAGAGAATCAATCTGCTTTTGTCCCAAAAAGAGCCATTTCAGATAATGTCCTAATAACACATGAAGTTCTACACTTCCTCAAAACATCAAAGGCAAAGAAAAAGTGTTCAATGGCTGTGAAAATAGACATGAGTAAAGCCTGTGACAGATTGGAATGAGATTTTATAAAGCTAGTTTTGCAAAAATTAAGCTTCCATAAGCATTGGATTTCTTGGATAATGCAGTGTGTAACTTATGTTTCTTATTCATTCCTTGTGAATGGTGCTCCTAGGGGCTTTGTCAAACATCTAGGATGGGTAGTGGGAAATGGAGCCTCCATTAAGATTTGGTCTGAAGCGTGGCTGTCGACCTGTGAAAGAATTCAACCCATAGGCCCTCCACCAGAGAGTGCACAACTCCTCCTTGTTAAGGACCTGTTAAACCCTATCTCCTCATAATGGAACATGGATTTAATCAACCAAATCATCCCAAGCTACAAAGGAAATTCTGACCATAAAACCTAGCAAGCTGGGAGCTTCGGATAAACGCATCTGGCTCAGACATCCCTTTGGCGATTACACGACAAAATCAGGCTACTTTGTTGCTGTTGAAGCGCAAGCGAGTGCAAATCAGGAGATTAGACCTCCGATTGATTGGAATTCCCAGGTATGGAACATTAAAGCATCTCCCAAGATAAAAACTTTCATGTGGAAATCCCTGCAAAATGCTCTACCAGTTGGAGAGCAACTTCTATTGAGACAAATCCCAATCAATCCAACATGTTGCAGATGCAATGAATTAGACACAGTGTCGCACTTACTCTTTGGCTGCCATTTTGCTCGAGATGTATGGAAGTTGTCTCCGTTCGAGATAGATGTTGTCTCCTCCCAATCGATGGATATCATCTCTGGATTGGCTTTAGTCAAAGATCGATATTCTCTCCCTCCCATCGGTCTCGACAAAGGAAGATTATATCCTTGGATCTATTAGACTCTCTGGACTTCGAGAAACCAAACAAATTTCAACAATCGATTCTTCACGGCGGATGAAACGATCCTCATAGCTGTTAGAGACGCAAAGGGAATGGAATCTAGCCCAACTTTCATCGCCTTCCTCGACTGTTCCGAAACAGTCGAACTCCTTTTAAGTTATGGGTTCTCCAAGAAATGGAACTATGATTTGTTGCTCTGATGCAGCTTGGAAGACCGACTCTGAATCAGCAGGACTTGGTTGGACCTTCTCGCAAGGACTAGGCCAGTTCTCCGACCACTCAACTGCCCTCACTCATGTCTCGTCGGCGTTGATGGCGGAAGCTCTAGCTATTAGGTCGGCCCTCCTCAGCGCAATCTCTCGGAACTTCAGATCATTGATTATTCATTCAGACTCTCAACAGCATGTTCGTCTAATCAATTCGGGATCGACTTGCTCGGCTATTCACGGTATCCTGGCGTACGTTTCTTTTCTGATTTATGATTTTGCTTCTAACTTGTTTAAGTTTATCCCTAGAGCAGCCAATGTTAGGGCTGGCTTTCTATTCAAACAAGCCATTTGTGACATAGCTATTATTCTTTAATTTTAATGAAAAAGAGTTGCACAAAAAAAAAAAAAAAAAAAA
>PKMM01017963.1:26194-43667 GCA_002933915.1 Eutrema heterophyllum
GGATTAATTGGAAATTATTATTTTTTATTTTTTTTAAATATTTTATTTAATTAATATTAAATTATTATATTCGGTGATTATAAAAATATATTTGCGAAAATAATACAAAGATGTCGACATCAGAGATAGTTAAGTGTGTCTGCCCAAGTCTTGTGGTCATGGTTCGACCCTTAAAAACCTGATTTTGTACTATTTTTCTCGTTTTGTTTAATGAGGGGCAATATGGTAAATTAATATGTCATCTTCTTCACACGATTTCAGATTCTTTGAAACCCTAATTTACAGCCGCCTGACATCTTTTTTATTCATTTTTACGAGTTTATCTCGTTTTCAACTAGATTTAACAGAAAAATGATAGATCTCACAACAAAACATGCTATTTCGAACCAAAAATCATAAGAATTCAAAGTTTTCTTCTAATTTTCCGATTTTTGTCCCGATTTGGGTCTAATCTCGGTGGATCTCCACCGCCCACCGCCTAGGCGGCCGATTAATCGGCAAGTCGCCCGACTTTTCGAACAGGGGTTATAAGTGGGCGTTCGGTTAAATGGTTCGAGTTTCTGGTTGGTAAGTGTTATATGTCTTATGCCATAGAGCCCAAGAAAGGGGAAAGCTCCACGGAATTAGAGTGGCAAGAGGATGCCCTCGAGAAAATCATTGTTTCTATAAATATCGCTAATTAAATGTGATTTTGGATTTCCTTGGAAGCATTGAAGAAAAGTTTAGAAATTTGAAATCGTTGTTATGCTACTGTTTAAAAATAAGTACTGAAATTTTTGCACAAAAAAAACAAGTAGATAATAAATGGTCATATGATACCATGATTTAAAAGAGAAGACATTGATTTGGAGTTTGCTTTTTAAATCAAATAGTCTTAACCTAAAAGATTCGAAGAAACGCCAAATTTAAGGCATGATAAGTATTCTAAGAAGAAGTCGGAATTGCAATCCGAAGTTGACCTCTCAAATTAACTAATTAGCGCTAGTCGGATAAAAGCTATATATTTGTTATGATATGACTAAACTAGCATATATTTTTTCAATATTACTAGAATGTTGAAAAATTCATTAAAATGCCATCTTAACCCTGATAGTAACTATATAATTAACAAAAATGTCATTTTGATTAATTTTAATCCTGATATTTAACTTTTTTAATTTTTCCTCGTTTTTAATTTATAATCAGTTTTTAAAATCAGTTTTTTTTTTTAACCTACAAAACTAAGAAAAACAAAAAAACTGTTCATTTCCGCCCTAAAAAAAAACTGTTCACATTCTCCACTCTCTTCTTCGCCGATTAACCTCTTCGCCGAAGAACTTCTTCGCCGTTTCACTTCTTCGCCGCCTCGCCATCAGTTTCCCGCGATCTCGCCGGCCTCTCCGATCTCGCCAGCTTCAAATTAGGGTTTAGTCACCGGCGAACTAAATTACATGACGATTTGCCTTCTTCTACCGCCTCGCCTTCATTCTTCCGTCGTCCGTCTACGTCGTCTTCACCTTCCGCTTCCGCTTCCGCTTCTGCTTCCGCTTCCGAATTCGACTGTTCATCTTCCGCTTCGTCGTCTTCATCTTTTTTACGGTAATTTTTATATTTGATGTTGCCTTACTGTTGATTTCTGGTCATATTTCGGTATTGGAGTTTTGGATTTGTGGTCGTATTCGAATGGTTTTATGAATTTGCATGGCTGATTTATGAATTATATGATGGCTGATTTATGAATTACATGGTGGCTGAATTATGGATTATATGATGGCTGACTTATGGATTATATGATGGCTGACTTATGAATGACATGGCTTATTTATGTATCACATGGCTGATTTATGAATTACATGATGGCTGATTTATGAATTACATGATGGGCTGATTTATGAATTACATGATGGCTGATTTATGAAATACATGATGGCTACTTATTTATGCTTCACACGGCTGATTTATGAAACAGCTGACTTATGAATTACATGATGGCTGATTTATGAATTACATGATGGCTGAATTATGGATTATATGATGGCTGATTTACGAAATTAACGGCTGAATTATTGATTCATGGTGATTGTGGCGTGTACACGCTGAAATACATTGAAATGCTAGCACTGGGCGTTAGTTTTGAAGGATTAAGTGACCGGACCATACAAGGAATACGAGAGAAGATGGCGGCAGAGATCCTTGACGAAGCACCAGACTATTTATCTCAATTTTATTGATTTCCGTTAGTAACGACTGATTTATGCACTTAATTTGCTGGTTTATGCACTTAACTCTACCTTTTATTAATGCTTACTTACGGCTGAGTAATGGACATTATACGGCTGGTTTATAAATAACATGGATGATTTCTGAAGACACGGCTGATTTATGAATAGCATGGCTGATTTACGTAAACATGGCTAATATATGAAAAACGTTGCTGATTTATGACGACACGGCTGGTTTATTAATAACACGGCTGATTTATGAAGACACGGCTGATTTATATGAATAACACGGCTGATTTATATGAATAACACGGCTGATTTATATGAATAACACGGCTGATTTATATGAATAACACGGCTGATTTATATGAATAACACGGCTGATTTATATGAATAACACGGCTGATTTATATGAATAACACGGCTGATTTATATGAATAACACGGCTGATTTATATGAATAACACGGCTGATTTATATGAATAACACGGCTGATTTATATGAATAACACGGCTGATTTATATGAATAACACGGCTGATTTATATGAATAACACGGCTGATTTATATGAATAACACGGCTGATTTATATGAATAACACGGCTGATTTATATGAATAACACGGCTGATTTATATGAATAACACGGCTGATTTATATGAATAACACGGCTGATTTATATGAATAACACGGCTGATTTATATGAATAACACGGCTGATTTATATGAATAACACGGCTGATTTATATGAATAACACGGCTGATTTATATGAATAACACGGCTGATTTATATGAATAACACGGCTGATTTATATGAATAACACGGCTGATTTATATGAATAACACGGCTGATTTATATGAATAACACGGCTGATTTATATGAATAACACGGCTGATTTATATGAATAACACGGCTGATTTATATGAATAACACGGCTGATTTATATGAATAACACGGCTGATTTATATGAATAACATGGCTGATTTATGAATAACACGGCTGATTTATATGAATAACACGGCTGATTTATGAATAACATTGCTGCTATCCATATACTAATATACCTTCGAATCTCATCTCTTGCTTCTATCAAAGCCGCCTTTGGCCATCCCGTAACTTCCTCTTCATCGAGCCACTCGACAAATTCGTCATCATCTTCAGATTCGTCATCTTCTTCGTAGCTTTCAGATTTGTTCGCCTTATCTTTGTAATCGCAAGAATCTCCAGATTTGAAATCTGCTCTAACATCATCTTCTTCATCGCTACTGTTGAAGACTTCATTATCATCCGCCCTAGATTCATCTATTGAGACCTCAGAGAATGTTCGCTTGACCTTCTCATTCGACTTTCCCTTCTGAGTAATGTCACCATCTTTGTTATCTGTGACCTCCAGACAAAGACGTAACTCGTCGATTTTCCTTAAGCTTAAAAAGCTCTGCAATTGCCGAGTGTTGCAGACATAAACCGGGGGTGTGTCTTGAGACAATTTTTTCAGTGTTTTAGAGGAGAACATATAGCTCAGCTGAATTTTATAACTTCTCGACTCCAGCCCATAGTCCTCCATTATCATCTCCTCAAGATTCTCGTAGGTTGTTTGCTCTGGAGCTTGTAAAACTCTGCAACCTCGATTGTCGGGATTGAATGTATATCGACCCTTCTTAACCCATTTGCCCGAAACTATAATTACGGAATCCATTGACGAGCTGAGATCTTCAAACTGAGACGAAAGAGAGAGAGAAATATTCTTGATGAACAATTAGGTAGAAGACGGCGGATTGATCTGTTTACAGGGACTTAACCTAGAGATGCGCTGTTAACGAGCTGATGTGGATTTCATTTTTGCTGACATGGTACCGTGCAATCAAAGTAAATCAGCCACCATAGATTTGATAAGTTAGTCGTAACTAGGAATACTATTTCAGTAATTTTCAAAGTTTGCAAACTCAGCCACTGAAATAAATAAGTCAGGTGGAAAAAATAAGTCAGCTGCTACACTGCATAAATCAGCTGTGTAAGCGTACTATTACAGTAATTAACAATTAATTACTAAATCAGCCAGTACTGAGCTGAGTTATCTGTTAATCAGCCGTGTAGTGGCTGGTTTATTATAAATCAGCCATCATTAGATCAAATAACTCAGCCGCTGTCCATTGATAAGTCAGCCGCTCCGATGATAAGTCAGCCACGTCATAGCGATAAGTCAGCCGCTCCGATGATAAGTCAGCCACGTCATAGCAATAAGTCAGCCGCTCCGATGATAAGTCAGCCACGTCATAGCAATAAGTCAGCCGCTCCGATGATAAGTCAGCCACGTCATAGCAATAAGTCAGCCAAAATTTTTATAACTCAGCCTTCGGAGTTAAATTCAGCCATGTCTAATGTCTGTAAATCAGCCAAAAATTCGTAAATGAGCTACTCATTCGATAAGTCAGCCATAACATTCAGCTGATTTATGCGGATAAATCAGCCATTCGTCTTGTAAGTCAGCCGCTTTCGATAAATCAGCCACTCGTCTTGTAACTCAGCTATCACTTACACGAAAAAATTTTCGGCCCAGTTTCGTAATACACGTCAGCAGTCATAACGCCACGTAGGATTTTTTGCTGACGTGGAAAAAAAAATTAATGGCACAATCGTAATTATGTTTTTTTTTCAAAGGCTTATCAGGGTATTCTGGGTATGGAAAACAAAATAGTAATTAAAAAAATATTTGTATCTCTCCAGTCATTATTACCAACATGTGTGCTATTTAAGTAACTCTCCCTCAAATAATTGCAATCTAAATGATACTATATTAGAAAGAAGCTAAGATCGATTTTTTTCAGACTAAATAATCATATTGTGTGGCGAATACCAACTGTGATTTTTTTTTTCTTCCTTTTTCTCGTATTGTACTTAAAAGAGAAATTATTTGGTTAAAAAATCATATCAAACTCCCTAACGAAGTCAACTACATATAGATTCAATCCGGAAATAAATAAAAAAATTGGAAAATTTAGATTCAGTCCGGTTCGGTTCGGTTCGATCTGGGATGTTAAACTCATCGCTCTCCATCATTGTGCAGAGGGAAATGGGGGCACTAAGCTTGGTCGATGAATTCATGATCATCGTCGTGAAGTATCCATGTCAACAAGACGCATCTGCTACGGGTCAAGATAATCTCCGTAGACAAGAACTGAGTCCAAAATAGAGCTAAGTGTTTGGAGACTTGGGGACTTGTAATAACAAGAAAAACCAACCAAAGGGAACAAAAACATGAGTATCTCAGGAGCTACAACTTCGACCAAAAGTAAGCTACCAATGGCCGAGAATGAAGAAGAAGAGATATGGGGGAAGTTTCAAGATCGAGAGGAAAAAGATGGCGGTTAAAGAAAAGGTTCAACAGCGACTTGGGTTTGCAGAGGAAGCCACAAGAAGCTTGACCCAGACATTGGAAGTAAGTCCAATATGTTATTAACACCAATACCAAAAAAGCACTCTTCAAAAATGCATATGAACGCTATATCGACTTTCTATGAAAAATTATGTATCTATATTAAACAACACCAACATTTTCTAAAAGGAGCTAGAGATCATGGGAGATTCGATGAGGAAGGAAATAGAGATGGTAAGAAAGAATATCGACATGGCAAATCGAGATATCAAATCTTTGTCTCAGAGCTGCCAAAAGAAGGTTTCATATTAAGTCTCTATTAACTATTCTGCTTCTTTTTACCTCTACAACTCTTTTATGTCCATCAATAGTCACACCAGATGATAAATGCCAGGGGAAGGAATACAAAGAGATATTGGATGCTTTCGACGAAAAGAACAAAGACAAAGCTCACCCTTGTTTCAATCTTAATGGCGGTAAATCCCTCGTATCTTATCACAGATTTGATTCTCTACGACTTTGCTTTGTGGGTTGCAGTAGGAATTTGATCGCAATCTCGGTGATCTTCTTGGCAGCTACTGACTGAAAGTGAAAGATTAAGGGTGAAGAAGCTGGAAGAGATCAACAAAACTGTTGGGTCCATGCGATAATGGATTCTACCTTTTACACAGAAACCTGATTTAAATTTCTATTTTAACGTGAGAAAACATGTAAAAGAATGCAAATGGTTTGCCTCAGGGTTTTAGAAATTCAGACCTAAATATGGTTTTTTCTCCTTGTGAGTTTCATGCTCCTCAATTAGATTAGAAGGGTTTTGTATTCTTCCAGCAGTTTCGGGATGTCATCCATCTGCAACTGAGAATAGCAAGGAAATTACACATGTCAGAGCATGTGTGGAAATAAATAAACCGGATGTTTATTTTAAGATGCATAAAATTTGTAGACAAAAAAATAAGGAAGAGACAGAGTAATGCATATCCTCAATGATGTTATGCATCACAGCGGTAATATCTATTTCTTATGGCCTTCTTGTGTATTAGGTATTCCACGTGCAACATCTACAAAACTAAGAAAACTTGGGGAAAAATGTACACGTTCTCACATCAACTTAAGAATGAATATTTAGGCTCATAGCCACAGAAGTCAGGGTGAGATTCGTACAAGGTTCATTACCATGATGCAACAAGTTGATTGATTGTTGTCAAATGTTCAAGAGAGCTAAAAATAGGAGGAGAGCATGCGGTATTATCTCGGAAGAACTTTTGATATGATAAAACGTAAAGGTCTTCAATCCCGAGAGGCCTAAATCAGCAGATGTACGTTAAGCTGCTCTGTGCTCTGAGATACACCAACCACAACGATGGAAACAAACATGTGTAAAGGAGAGGAAGAAGCAAATGTGAAATTCCATAACATGTAACAGTTTTCAGAAAGGGTACAAAAATGCTTTTACAGTAACTTTTATTGTGAGGATTTCATAGCCTTACGAAATGAATCAGTTTTGACAATTTCCTCGGATTAACAAGTCTCATGGCATATTCAAGGTTAATTTTATATGTCACTCTAAACTCTCACATAATTTATCTAAAGTATTCCACGGTCATGAGGTGATTCAAGGCGCAATGAAGGAACAACCATTTGAATCAACATATAAATATAATCTCCGTAGATAAGAACTGAGTCCAAAATAATTGGCATGGAACTCGGATGTATTTTCGGGTAACCAACCGCTGATAATCTCCATGTAAGGGACCAAGCTCTTTTAGTTGTAAAGTTATTGGAGTGGACTCTTTCCAATGTTGACGAAGTGCTTGAGCTGCCATCTTTTTATTGGGAAGCATTTCAGTACAAGATAGCACAATCACACATCCTGAGATAGACAGAGGAAAGATCACCTGAATCATGGAGGCCCGATCATCAACTATATCTCCCTCAATCAATCTTGTTCCTAAGTCAACGAATTCTTGATCTTCTGACTCCTCGGGAATTTGAAGGCTCAACCCTGATGAAACAGATATTCCCAATTTCTTTTGCAATTCAACAAAAGTGGATCCCTCATGTGCCCTTTCCTGCCGTGACCAGACTCTCAATTGCTAAAACAAGTTTTGAAGCTATTTTAACTGCATTGGCGAGAAATACATAAGATGATATTTAGGCACTCCAACTACCTTCTTCAATTCTCTCTCTGGCTCCTTAATTTCAGGAGGATTTCTAAGTTGAGGTACAGAATACTTCTTGGCTATCGGATCATCCGAGAAAAGTGAAAAAGAATAGGGTGAGGATGTATTGAAAGCGGAAAAGTTTTGAGTTAGGTCCCTAACTAGAGTTCCACATACATGTATTTATTTAAACACGAATAAGAACATTTCAGAAGGCTAAACAGCCCACTACAATTCATCAGATGCATAAAACTTCAAAACTTCCAATACAAACTTGATAAAGGAAAAGAGCATGCTAGAAATCGAATAATACCTAATTGCCTACAATCGATGACCACCACCATGATTAGTTCGTCTAGTGATACTAAAGACTTTCAACATAGACTCTTGTACACAGAATGTTAACTAAGTTGACAAGTTTTGGAGGTAAAACATCAGGACAAATAAGAATAAGATACCTTCGGGAACCAACCACCAAAGATCACCGAAGGTAACCTTTTCCATCAAAACCACCAACTAAAAGATGACGAGCTCCAATACAAGTCATGGAATGGTAAGCTCGAGGAGGAGGAGGCTCATCATTGCTTATTGGTAAGCGCTTCCACTGAGCAGTTTCTAGAATGTAAAAATAATAAATTCGCGGAAACGATAACAAAGCATAGAAAAAATGATAAATTACATCACAATTAATCATCTCGCTAGATTGTACTATTGGAAAACTACTGAGGTGGATTTTTGATTTACCGAGAAGCTCGCCGGAGGAGAACGCGAATCTGTTACAGTGTTAACTAGCCCTGGCATAAAAACCGGACCCGAGGACCCGAACCGAAACCGACCCAAAAAAATCCGGTTCGGATCGGATTCGGTTATAACACTTTTACCTTATTGGTTCCTAGACTCAGGGACCTGTGGGTATCGGATAATACCCGGACCGGAACCGATACCCGATCGGGTACCCGAAAGACCCAAATTTTGGTTACTACGCGTATATTTTTGGTATTACAGATATATTTTTCTTTATTTTTTTCTGGTTTTCGGATATTTTTTGGTATTTTGGATATATTTTTTTAGTTTTTTGGGTTTCCGTGTATATTTTTGGTTTTGAGTATATTTTGGGCATTTTGGGTATTAAATACCCGAACTGAACCATATCCAATGCACATTTCGGGAAAAAATACCCGAAAATACTTGAACCGAATGATACCCGATATTTTTAGGTATTTTACAGGTACAATGTTTTTGGATCCGAACCGACCCGAAACCGAACCAAAATTTTATAGGTACCTATATGGGTCTAAAACTCATCTACCCGAAAGACTCGAACCCGACCCGAGGACCCGAATGCCCAGAGTTTTAGACCCATATAGGTACCTATAAAATTTTGGTTCGGTATTATCCGATACCGAAACAACTGTCTAAACCACCAATCAATTTAGCTCGAACTGTAACCATCTAATTTTAGTAGAGACCTCTTACCAATATTCAACATGTTCGATCCGGGATCCCTCTTATTGGTCAAATACAGTCTCTCTCGACTTCGACTCCGACCACCATGAACTCCGGCCGCATCTCCAGGTGGTTCACCGGTGGGATGACTTGTCGGTTCATTGAAGAGGAGGCATTTCAGGTATTTGCGAAGCAGGTTACCGCCGGAGTACTCTTTGGCATCACCGTTCTAGTGGCTTCGCGTAAATCCACCGTGTTGGATTTACTAACCTTGCCAGTGAATTGGATTTACCAATTCACGTTCCGACTATTGATCCAATTTTCATAAGACACCATACTACTAGTATTGATCCGATTTAAGGCTTCAGAATTGCCTATTATTGTCTTTAAGACTACCATTTTTTTTTTTGCGTGTTAGTTTTTATCCGGCTCGTTGAATTATTCCTAAAGGTTGTCATTATTGTTTTGTGCAGTGAATTTGGTTTGATCATTGTGATCATGCTTTTGTAATGACCTTCGCGAATGGCTTTTTATTTTATTTTTAAGGTGTTCATTTTAGATCAAATTCTTGAAACAATCAAGTTGTTTAAGATAAACAATTAGGTTAATGGCAACATCAATGAGGAATACATTTATCACTAAAGTTCTACCATGTATTATTGTGTGGATCTTTGAAAAGTTAGTAACTACTTCACTTTTTGGTAACGATAAGACTTTTTGGGTAACGATAAGCCAAGCTCAACAGCTACAAAAACGACGTAATTATACTTGAATAACAAACAAAAAACGTCACAGTGACGTGGCGCATAGTAAAAGAGCTAATGGTAAAAAACGTAAAATTATTATGAGAGTAACCCTGAATAAGATAGGATATTATAAGCATAGCAAAACAAATAGTCAAAAAAAGAGGCGCGAAAGTCAGATCAGGTGTGGGAGGGTTCATGGAATGAGAAGAAGACGCCAGCATCAAAGGCATCGTATCCATGATTTCGTGTGTGTTGTGTTATAAAAAAAAAAGCAACTCTGTTTCTGGAGGCAGTCAGCACTTGATGGTCCTCCTTTGTCTTCTCTCTCTCTTTCTAGAGCTAGAGAGAGAGCTGCAACAACAACAACAAAAAAAAAGACACGTCATAAAGCTCTTAGTAACACAGTGTCACGTGAACACGAAAGCCAAAAACAATATTTCTAAAAATATTTCTTGAAAATTGATCGTTTTAGCTTTGGGATAGTTTTTTTTTAACTTATAGGGTTAATTTAATAAAGTAATAATAATACTACTACTAGTTTGTCAGAAGTCAGACATCAGAGCTCGCACGTGTAGAAATTTTGTTAGATGTGGACGAAAGCTTTTGTTCAATCAAAACGACAGAGGCTAAGCCTTGTCACGTGAAAGGAAACACACCCTTGGCGCGTACTTTTCACGACCCTCTTCTTCTGCAGTATTATTTTTCTCGTTGGGATTTTGAAATAATAATAGAACTTCAAGACAACTAATCTAAATCAAACAGCCCAAATATCGATTTTCTTTCCGGCTAGAGTCAAGGGTTGAGTCCGGTCCTAGTTTTTTTTTAATATGATTACTAATCTTAAACTTTTTGTTTTAAAAATAATTGTTTTGATAAATTGTATTGTGAGCAATTTAATTATTTAAAGGCTAGTCTACAGGTGCATCTATTTTCAAAGGAAAAGGAACCTATGTATGTAAGTTTATCTGTTTGGTCAGCAGTTGCATCAAATGGCTAATTATTTTTGGACAAAAAGAAAAACAAAATCAGTCAGAGCTATAGCCTATAGATAGAGTAGTTGTGTCAAGCTCCTTTATTTTAATGATCTCCTTGTAGCCTCGTCCTCGTGCATCATAATCACATCATAAGTATAAATAAAAAAAGACAAGTCCAAAATAGAGAGAGGGCTATAACAGTAGGGGATTACGTCAGCATCCCTATGCACAGGTCCAGTCAAAGAGGCGGCCCATTTTCTTTCTTCTTCGTTAAATACAACATTTGATTTTATCTTATTTTCTTTCATATATTTTTGGGTTCTCATTTCTCAATCTAGTTGCTCTGAGAAAAGCATCGACGTTGTTACGATCAATATTTGAGTTTGAGTTTATTGTTTACCTTTATAATAAGTTTAGTTATTATGCTGTTTTTTTTAGCTACAATATTTTATTGTTCTCATCAAATGTTAAAATGTTTTTTAATTTTATTTGCCACTAAATTTGGATTTGAACCCTAGTCTTTGTGGGCTCAGAGGCAGACTTTAGTTTATTCTATTTAGGATTACCTCTTCTCGCGCAAGTAGACTCAAACTAGAGACATCTTCTCTCAAGCAAAGCCACTAAGCTAAGAGACACTTGGTAAAAACTATATTGTGGTTAAGATAAATAAATAACCATATTTTCTGTGTAAATCACAGTTTCCCAAATACTAATTAAAATGATAGAACACGTTATTCAATCTAAATCAGATTTTCATAGATTTAGATTTTTCATATAGTTTATGTTATGAATAAATAACATTTAGTCATTAACATATAATTTATGTTAATAAAACTGGATAACAATACAAAGAAAAACTAATGTGGTTTGTAAACCCAAAAAAGTAGAGACAATGACAAATTTCACAAGACTTTAATTCTTCTTCAAACCTCAAAACATTTTACTATCTTTTGAATCATCCTTATATATTCACTTAATCATATTAACTCGACAACAAGACAACCTTTGTTTCAACACTGACTAATTCCTAGTATGTACTCATATCACCGAACGACATGTTCCAACACGTCTTTTTTTTTTGTTCTATCGAACATGCAAACTCGTTTATAAAATCGAAAAAACTCAAGCCTTTTTTTATAAAATATATTACATCTACCTTCAAGAAAAAAAAACTTTAGAATGATGTACTTGTTGGTATAATGTGCCATAGTAAAATCAATCTGTCCTATTTTGTGTTAATTACAGTTTCAAACGATTCTTGAAATTAAGCTACTTTTTTGGTCTCTTATGATGATAGCATATATACTATATAAACAGTATGGCGCTATCTTCATTAGCAATGTTTTAAGTATGACATTAAAGCAATTAGTCTTTCATTTGCTTGAAAAGTTAACTAGTTATCAAGAAGTTAAAAGGCAACTAAATCATTCTAAAATGGCTGAAACTGGTAAAACCATTTTTCGCATCTGGACAATTTCATTATCTGTCAAATATTAAATGCGATCGGCTTAGGAGCGGAAGTAGAACATATTTTGTTGTTCTAACAATTACGTTTAACATAAGTTATAAGTATTAAATAGAAGACATTTTTAAAATATCACTTTTTACTTTATAAAATATCAGTGTTGAAATAAAAAAGCGATTAGTACATTCGGTCCGCCGTTAAAACTTAAAACTAATCACTTTATAAATTTCTTATTGTAAAAGTATATTACTTAAAAAAAATATTCAATTATCAAAACAATGTGTTTTGTTGTAAGAGCACCCACGTGTAACAATCTCTGAACATACCACAGTCACATCACCTAACAAGCATATAAGATCGAACGGTGCTTGATTCTTGAAAACCTCACAGAAAACCTCGATCCTAGACATCAAAATATTCAGTTTTGTTTTGTTTTTGGGCAAATGAATATTGCTTTTTCGATTACTTATCTTATTACTTGGTAAAACAAATGAATATTGCTTCTTCTTTTTTGTGCAACAACAAACGAAAATTGCTTAGGTTACAAAAATGGATAGATGGTTATAATCGTCAAAGAAGCCGAGGATTACGGGTGTATCAAGTGGGCCCACAAACACCTCTTCTCTTTAAACTCTCTCTCTCTCATTTGGGTCAAACGAGTCAACAAAGCAAAAACTCTTTCTTCTCTTCTCTCTAGATTCTCTCATTTCCTCTGTTAAGAATCTCTAATATTCTTGACAATGGCGTCCACGACTTGCGCGAGGGAGGTGCATTACAGAGGAGTAAGAAAGAGACCATGGGGTCGTTACGCGGCGGAGATTAGAGATCCTTGGAAGAAAACTAGGGTTTGGTTAGGCACTTTCGACACTCCCGAAGAAGCAGCTCTCGCTTACGACGGCGCCGCCCGTTTCCTCCGTGGAATCAAAGCCAAGACTAACTTCCCTTCTCCTCTCTCCCTCGATCTCAACCACATCCCTTCCGCTCCCTCCGCCGCCGCCGCCGCCGCCGCCGCAGATAACCAAAACCACCACCTTCAACACCAACACCAACACCTCTGGTTCTCCGCCCCTCCTTCTCCTCCTCCGATTTCCGACCACCACCAACACCACCGAATCTTTCTCCGCACCGGAGTGCTCAACGACAAAACATCCGATATCCCCACTGCCACGTCATCGCCTCGAGTGGTTGGGTTTCCGATGATGAGTTCTTCTCCTTCCTCTGCTACGGTGAGACGTGGCTTAGCCATTGACCTCAACGAGCCGCCGCCGCTTTGGCTGTAGAACAAACGATGAAGATGGATGCAACGGCGGCATTGTGCTGACTTTCCTACACGGCGCCGTTTTGAACACTTTCGGTGGAACTATTGTTTAACTTTATTAGTTTCTTTTTAGCAAATAACTTTTTTTTTATAGTAGTATGAGTAGTTTTCTTTTCAATTTGTCGTTTTTTTTTTGTTATGTAAGAGACGGATATCGATTGTTATGATCCATGTTTTTCGCGAAAACAAGAATCTTCTAAATTAGCAGCAAAAATTAACACTTCTTATAATTACTCATTGTATATGTTATTATTATGTTTCAAAGGATTTGAAAACGGATCTAAAGAAAGTATCATTTGATGTTGTGGATTGTTACGACCGTCGCTTATGTCGGTTTCGAGGGTTTTTTTAAAATCTTATCGTATTCTATGGTGTGTCGTCAAGTACGGACTGACTTGTGTAGCTCTTTACTTTGCGTCCTGTTTTGACTCACGCGCCTTCCTAACACGACAAAAGACTGAGAAAGAAAGAAACAGACAAATGAGATAGAGACTAATGAGAGATATAAAAACAGAGCAAGCGTGTGAGTTTGGACTGCCATTTTCACTTACGGACAAGATATGTATTATTATCAGTTTGAGTTTGTAAATAGTTTCATTTACTTTACGAGAAAATATATTTAAATTAAATTGCTTATTTATGAACCATATGTATCGTTATTTACGATAATCAACCTAATTGATTCCGAAAATTAATTAAATATAGAACAATTCAAAAGTTCGTTTAGTAATTTGATGCTTATGTTTTTATATGTGATTTGTAAGCGAGTTCGTCTAGTTATAAGAGACTATAGTCTAGTTATACGAGACTATAAAAGATTGTGTCGCGGAACCATTACATGTGTTAGTCGTATCACGTATGTAATAACTAACCAAACTTCACGCATTTTTTTTAAATCAAAATTTCTCTTAAATTTAGAGGAATCTTTTTATCATATTTTATAAGAGATTTGTAATCGACCTCTCGATTATAGGGAGATAAACTATTTAGAAAGTAACAAAAGAAACTTTAAATTAGTAAATACTATTCCCGTTTCAAAATAATTAATGTTTTAAGAAAAAAATTCATCTTAAATTATATGATGTTTAAATTTTTAATGTAAAATTTAATAATTTGTAATGTTTTATAACTATTTGTATTATGCAGTTTATTTTTATACTGGTTAAATTATGTTTAGTTAGATAATAAATAATGTTATAATTTTTTTTTTAAATAATATTTTCTTAATATATGTAAAAACCTTAAATATCAACTATTTCCTCTTAGGACCCCACGCACCGTCGCCTGACTTCGCTTGTGTGTTTGAAAAACAATTTTAACTTTGGGTTACTTATCTTTACTTGTGTATTATAGTCTAATAACTGTTTACTTTGGTCCTTCTTTGCAAGTCTCTGGTCGTTTTGACCTTTATCTCTTCTCTCTATACATATATTGAGGTCGATGTTGTCTCTCCACTATCTCCTTGTTTTTTCTTTTATTTATAAACCTAAGGTTTATTAAATTATTTGACGAAAAGGTCAATTTAATTACAGTTTAGCGCTGTTTAAGTTACTTAAAATTGACCCCAAAACAAAAGTTACTTAAAAGTGTGGCGGCAGTGGCCGACCATGTTTTTTTAATCATGTCTTTTCCGTGTATAAATATGGTTTGAAGATAGTCCAAAAGGAGTCCCAACAAAAAAACAATCCGTGGTTTTGGGAAATTTTCGTTTCTGGTTTTAATTTTTTGTTTTTTTCTGTGAATATTGTGCCTATTTACTCATACAATTAAGCCATAACCCGGATCTCTTTAAAAACCATTCATTTAGCTCAAAATTTTCTAGAAGAAAAATATTCATATTTTATCTCGTTATGTAGCTAAATGAAAAACAATAGACATATTGTTGACACTTGACAGGAAATTTTGTTGGTTTTTTGGAGTGGAGCAAATTCCAACAAACGTTACTTAAAGAAACCATTACTTTTGTTTTTGAATTCAAACTATTTTCTTATGAAAATTTTATGTGGTAATTTTTTTGGGCCAAAAGGTCTGATGGGCTATTAAGCAATCGAGGTCCAAGTTCAGTTTGTGTTTATTTTCATTTTAGGTAGGAATTCGGAACTTCATCTTGTTTGTTTTAGACTTTTTAGTTATGTCTCCCATAGTCCCAATGCAAAACAAGTTTGGCGACCGTTCGAATTAATCAGTCGGCGAGGATGCTCCAAAGTAAGCATTGCTTGATGGTTCGCAACTCTCTGCTCGGTAGTCGCCGACTCATCCCTCTTTGATCACTCATCCCTCTTTGATCACTGTGTCATATAACTTTTTTAATACTTATACCCATATAAGATAATGTAAAGTTTATAATTTTACAGTCAACAATTTTTTAGCCAATGGTTATACGGATTCGAACCGTAGACTCTCTTGGTGAAAGAGTTCGGATACATAATTTGTAACCAATTAAAGCCTATTAAAAGAAAAAAAGAAAAGAAAAAAAAGCTTGATCCCAGTGATAACTCCCAAGTAAAATCACTTATCAAAAGCGATCTATGCAGGAACAAAGAAGAAGATATGGTAACTATCTTTCTCCTTCAGCATAAGTCACATATATGCTCAGCTCAAATGGATTAACTAAAAAATCAATATCTCCAATTCCAGTTTTATCCATTTACCCTATAATAAAGATGTTTGTTATAAAAAAAAAAATCCACCGTTGAAGCAATCGTACATTCCCATAACCCCATGTATGAAAGAAACGAAAATCCGTTAATCCATGACAACAAAAGCAGCGACATACAAAATCTCAGCTTAACTGTATCATGATTTATTTGTGAGAAACAAACTTTAGTTTGATTTCTTCTTTGATTTTATAACAGCTGATATAAGATAAAACTTATATTACATAGTAGGCTTTATAGCTATTCTATTAATGTTTTCGTTCCATAAAACTATATACATTGGTCTGTTGAAACATTGTTTTCAACTGTTGAATTTTTTGTTTTGCTTGCAATGGAGTGTTGAACTTTTAAAAATATGATGTGTCAAAAACAAGTGTTGAATTAATTCAACACCGTGAAAGCAAAAAAAGTGGGGTAGGCAATTGATTTTTTTTTTTTTTTTCGGCGATAAATAAGAAAGTATTGACACATGCTCTTTAGTCATTGGGTGTTTATATCCTCTTTTTTTTTTACATCTCAAATATTTAACATCCATTATTTAAAATAATTATAATTATATATATATAATTTTTATATCAAAATTTATCATTTTTCATACTCTATAAATAGAGACTTGTTTCATTTGTTTTGGACACAGAAAAAAAAACTCATATTTCTACTCTCCTTATTCAAGTAGCATCCAATAAACTCCTTTGTTTCGTTTTAAACTTCGTTTACTGAAATGGATCCCAATAATAACCCATTTAACGCCCAAAATTCTTCTAATTACCCTTTCTACTACCCAAATCCCAACCATTATCAATCTCAAAATCAAGCTTCTAACCAACCCCAAAATATACCAAACTACAGTTATCCACCAAATTTCTTCATGCCGTCAGCTGTTCCTAACTATCGTCCATATTATGGATCGATGATGACATATTCGTCTCAAACACCCTCTTATTCTTCTACTCCAACGGGTACTGAAATTGATCCGAATGGTGGAGCAACTCAATTTCCCGAATTTTCTACACAAATGTCTTTTGGTGGTACGAGCGGTGTTCATGAAGTCGTTCCAGATGCGGATGATACAACTCCTGCTCGCCGGAGAAGCGCCAAATGGACCACTGACCAAAATTTGGTGCTACTGAGTGGGTGGA